>JABSMS010023480.1:0-10814 GCA_018902275.1 Aleiodes sp. PSUC_FEM 10030003
AAAACTACGTGTCAGAAATAGCTGATTCTAGTCCCAAAAAATTCTAAAAAGGCCTGGCTATGGGCTACAATTTTTTCAGAAGCCCCGTAAATGCCGTTTCCTTTCAAATTTATAAAGAATTGAAACGCAATTCAATTTACACGAGTTCTTATGGGGAAAATGAAATTTTTGAAATTCAATATCTCGAATTTCGTGTGTCAGAACATTTTTCGTCATAAGGAAAAGTTTTTGGGTTTCCTGTGAAGAATATCTCTGAATTTTTTCAGATTTTTCGTATTTCAAGCCTCTAGCGGTAGTAATACCTTAAATGATTTATAACTATAAAATTTCAATTTTCATATTCTAATGGAACTTCCGTAATTACTCGACTTTTTCCTTAATTTTCCATGAACTCTAGAAAGGAATAGAGCGAATTTCAAGCTCTCTATTCACTTTTTGCGTGGACTGTACAGAGAAACACGTTGAGGAGTAACGGTAAGCTTAGTAAGATACGGATTTTTGAACTGATTGTTCAAATCATTCAGTTGTTATGACCGTATATAATCAATTAAGTTTAAAAAAATGGCTTCATCGGTCAGGCTTAAATTGTCCTTTATGATAAAAATCCCAACGTTTCGATCTCTATCTGAGATCCGCATCAGGGGATAAAATCCACTGTAAAATTATAAAAATCATTCTATAAACCTTTCCTATAAATTTTACTTGAACTATTATACAATATTGATGAATAAATAAATAAATAAATAGATAGTCGGAAAAAATAGTCGATCTAAAAATATTTTCTGAATTCATACCTGCTGTTAATGTGTACAAGTTACAGACCTGACACTGGTAGATGTCAGAAGCATTAACCTAATAACAATCAAACGGAGATTTCATTATTATTCCGAAAATATTTTTAGGTTGACTATTTTTGCCGACTATCT
This sequence comes from Aleiodes sp. PSUC_FEM 10030003, assembly GCA_018902275.1. Taxonomy (NCBI): domain Eukaryota; kingdom Metazoa; phylum Arthropoda; class Insecta; order Hymenoptera; family Braconidae; genus Aleiodes; species Aleiodes sp. PSUC_FEM 10030003. The sequence continues at coordinate 927 of JABSMS010023480.1, forward strand.
ATTTATTCATTTATTTATTTATTTATTTATCAATATCTTATAATAGTTCAAGTAAAATTTATAGGAAAGGTTTATAGAATGATTTTTATAATTTTATAGTGTATTTTATCCCCTGATGAGAATCGCAGATAGAGATCGAAACGTTGGGATTTTTATAATAAAGGACAATTTACGCCTGACCGATGAAACCATTATTTGAGACGTAATTGAACTGATTGTTTAGCGATTTTTATGAATTTGTCCATAAAATGGGCCTAGCATCGACTTCTTAATTATCTTTCCCAGTCAAAAATAATAATAACTATAATCAAACAATTTGCTCGAAAATTCCGTTGCCCCGCAAACAATTTTTGACATTTGGATTTTTCGAGATATTCCGAAAAATCAATTCCGACAGACATAATCCACCCAAAATTTCTCAGTTTTTTTACAGGAGTTATTGAAAACTATCATTTCAAATACTCTCAACCTTTCGATTGAGCTTCGTTCCATCGGATATTAAAATTCCAACTGAAATCCAATCTGTCCATTTTACCCCACCTTCCTAAATCTCTATTTCTTCAGAATCACATGAAAATATAAACTTCCAACTTAACTAGTTCACCGAAAAAAAAAACAAGAAAACAAAGAACAAACATTACTTGTACCATTGTGCCGAATTCTCTGTCTAATATTTTCGTCATTTTTTATGTCAGCTCATCGACATTTTTATAAACACTTCAAGTGCAAAAAAACGTAATTGGGACGGAGAAAATATACTTATTAGATTCAACGAGAAAGAAAAAGAAACTAGGAAATATTATTCGTGATTTATTTGAATTGAGAATGATAAATATTTAGAAAAATTTTCAAGTTCATATTTATAACTGATGAAGTATTATTTCTTCTTATAATTAGTAGAAGAAAAAAGAGACGAAAAGAGAGTAGAAAAAGAAATTGTACTTAGAATACGTTGGCTCATTTGTTTGTATAAAAAATTATTATTGAAACTCTTTAATACTTGTTTCTTAGCATGAAGATGCATTTTTATTCTAAAATTAATATGAGAGTAAGTATCACAATATTTTTCCGTTCGTTAGAATTAAGCGCAATTATGATAAACGTATAGCTTTCTTAATTTAATTCGCATGTAAATAATTTTCAATTTATTTATTTTTCATCATAAGTAGGTCATTTTATTCGAATCAATTGTCTTATATATTTTTATATTCAAATAAAATAGTAAGAATGATAATAAGCATGTTAATGTATGAATTGTAAATGATTTCATAGTTTAGGTTTCAGAATTCAGGAGTGAAGCATTATAAATATCTCGTTAAATAGTAGCGACACGTAATCTTTTGGAAGAATCTTCTATGTAGGGACCCTTTGGCTGTGCAAAAAAGGCCCCTAAATTTTTGTATCTCACTTCAATTCCGAGATATCTTTGAATATTTAAAAATCAAATTATTTCTCTTTACTTCTTCACTGCCGAATTCAAGCACTAAAATTCGGTAAATTATTTGAAAATCTGTATAATTTCCATGTGATGTTGAGACGCGGTCAATAGGAGGGACTCGAGTAAAATGGGCCACTATTAATTCTCAAAAAATTACAGAGAAAAAATTATTTTGAGCGTCAAAAAAAATAATTTAAGAACGATATTTTTTACTCTTTTTCTATGAAAATGGTGAAAAAAGTTTTGGGGAAAAAAGTTTAAAATTTGAAAGAGAGTCGAAATTGCGACGGAGAAAAGATTTTTGATTTTTGTAAATTTCTCCGATTTTTTTTCGAAATTTTGATTTCTTTAACATATTTTTTTCTGCCTTCTACATGGCGCCATTAAAAACATTCTATGTTGAAATTTTTCTTCAAGGGTCCATTTTGCTTCGTGCTCTTCTAATTGCATAACGGTGATTTTGTCCATTGAAATCATGGAAATATAAGAAATAAAAAAATGTTAGAATTGTGATAAAATGGAGTTTCCAGGGTCGTTGATGGTGTTTATCTTTGAAAATATATATACGACGTACTAAATTAACGTAAATTCTTGCTTTGACCCTCGAAAAGGGAATCAAACATTAAACCTTGGAGAAAGAAAACCATTTGAAAGTTAACATCAAATATGAAATTGAGTTGAATTTTTGTGGGAATTTGTTTTTGGAAAATGTCTCGAAAACTGTGAAAAATGGTGAAATTTCCATAATCACCTCTTTTGGTGGTCATTTTTGAAAGAAAGCTACAAAAATTTGGGTATATCCATTATTTTGCGAGATATTGTCAAAAACTGAGACTAAAATCAACTGAAAAGAAATCGCCTTTACTCACAAGAAATTTTTTCAATCATTTCGATGCTCACTGCTCTAAAAATCAGAAAAATTCTTTCAAAAATTCATGCAAGCTTATTCTCTTTCTGTGTGGATGAATTTTGGGTAAACAGAAGAAATGAAGAAAATTGCTCATTCATTATTACTTTAATCATTGAAATACGTAGTACTTAATGAAGAAAACTAGAGATAAAAAAAATCTATGATGAATTTTATAGGAAAAAAATATGTTGACTCAGTGAGTCGTGAAAAAGCGTTGTGATTTATAAATGCGCGAGAGCATATTTTTTATAATTTTTATTGAAAAACTTAGTATTATAGTAAATAATTGTCAATATATTGCGATTGACGATTTTTTTCATTTTTTACCGAGAAAAAAAATCGTTCAAGTCTTCAATAATCTCGGTTTATTAATTCACATCGTTACACTTTATTGTGATAATTAAAAAAAAAACACTGAGAATTTTTTTTTTAATAATATGATTTTTTTTATTATTCCATTGTAAAGAGCAAAAGATTTGCGCTGGAAAATGCTATGATAAAATCTGTTTTGCCCCAGTTGTTTTTGAGATAACACAAGGACAAAAATGATCGATTATATTTGTTTTTGTAAGTATCTCAAAAACTATTTGTCCAAAATCAATTGTCTTATACGATTTTCCACCTCAAATTTAAATGAACTTTATAAATTTTTGAAAATCCATCAACTTCACTAACTAAAATCAAAAAATATTCCTCATCTCAGACATAAACATCACTCAAGTGTGCATCTATACGAATCTCGAGATCGTGGCACTTGGAGTTAATTTCGTGGATTTAAAAACTTTTTTTTCAAAAGTTGAAAAAGCAGCCGACAGTTACAATTTTCACTTTAAAATTCATTGATCTTTCTTATCAAGTCTTTTCCGATTCTTCAACGAAAAAAAAATGTAATGTAGAAATTGAAATCTCAGTAACTTCTAGTGTCGTTCATTTTCAATTGAATTAAAAAAAAAATCTTTCATTCAATCATTTGTTTTTTTTGTAGTATAATGAAAAACTTTTCGTGAAAATTTGAAGCTCACAATTACTGCGTCTTATGCCAAATTATCAACTATCAAATAAGTATTAAAGATAATTTTTTTTTATAATCTTCATTATTTCTTCCAAATCATAATTATTTCTTAACACGTCATTCCAAATATGTTTTTTCCACTTATTAATGTGATTTTTCGATGTTAGTACAATTTTTTCTCGAATGAAAGGAAAAAGAATGAAACAAAATCACATCAACGATTTTGAATCGATAATAAATTCATTTTTCAGTCATTATTAGAATTAGAATTCAAAAAATCGTTAATTAAATTGCATGATAAATGACTTAGAAAGAATTGAAAAATGAATGAATCAGAGAGAATTAAAAATAGAAAATAAAAAGTTTAAAAAACCCTAGAAAAATGTCTAATTAATAGATTTTGAAATTAAATGACTTATCGATTGTACGAATTATAATTGTTAGTTGATAATTTTCGTGGTAAACACAATAAATTCACTGATTCAAAACAAATAATCGAAGCACAAGAAAGAAAAAATAGAAAAAATTATTTCTTCATCATTAAAAATCTAAATGAAATTAATTCTTAATGAGAATCCATGTTTTCTAATCATATTGTAATACTGAATTTTTAATGGATGACAATGTAAATGAGATATTGTTTTTGCCATGTGCAGATTAAACACGACATTGTTAAATTATCGATGTAATTGTACGTTAAAATGTAACATTTAGTTTAATGCTATATTTAATTTTTTAAAAACCACGAAAATTTTCCACTAACATAATATACTTATAGTGCCGAATAAAGTTTCATTACATTTATCATTCAGTGGCATCACTGATTCAATTGGAAAATGAGAGAATATTAATATTAATAATAATGATGGAATTATTTCAGCAATGAAGTAAGGAAGGGAGATGAGTAGATTTTACATTGCAAGTTGTTTTTTGGGAATGTCTTAGATTTACGAGATGGGGAAATTTTGGTAATAAACCTTTGGTAATTTTTATAGAGAAAAGTTAAAGCTCCAAAGAATATCTGCGGTTGATTCTATTACTTTTTTTGAATTTATTCTCCATGAATTTTCATTCATCGTTGGCATGGCAAGCAATGAAAGAAGAGAGAGAGATTACCTTTTTTGAAGTTGATAGATTCTGGGAATTTTGATGATTTCAGTGGATAACCAGGGAAATTTCAGGCCGAAAATGATATAATGCAATCTTAGCCGGACCAATACTTCTCGAGTTATGCGAAATACACTTTTTTTTGGAAAATCCTATTTTCTTCCTGATCTTGGTAATTATTGGTCTAAAATCGATTGTTTTATGGCTTTCTCCAGTTCAAATTCCGCTGGCTGTGAAATGGAATTTTCAAAATGCTAAAACTTGATTCTTCATAAATACATTTTTTAAATTTTCAATTTTCATCTTGACGGTTACGCACGCGTGTTTTGATTCTATCTCTCTCAGTTTTTAAGATATGCCCAAAAAACTAAATGACAAATTAGAAAATTAATCCATCTCACGACTTCACTGCTCATTTAATTAATGAAAAACCATTTTATTGACTGACATTAACATTCCAAATGTTTATTTATTTATAAAGATCATAATAAGTGAAGGAAACAATAAAAGAGGAGGAAATGAGAGAAAAGGAATCAAATTTATCTTATAAAACTTTGTTTCTGTGAATCGAAAAAATTCTGGCTTTTTACAAAAGAAAAGGGTTTTTTCTTGTATTTACGAATTATTAAATATTATGTTTATGTACTGTATATATGCATACTAATATATTACATATCAAAAACTTATTACCTTTTTCATTTAGATTAATTTTTTCTTCATCTTCATTCGAAATAATGAATGCGTTCTTTAATTAATTAATTTGATTTATTAATTATTATTCAGTTACACATAGTGAATTTAATTTATGGCACTGTATCCATGCCATTGACCCAGATTGTACATTCCATACCACGCACATGAATTTATACAAACGTTTCCATTATCAGAATGATTTTTAAAGAATTTCAATTTAAATCTTAATAAATCATTTATTAATTTATCATCATTATTAATCAACTTGACAATCTTGTCATTAAGTTGTCTCAATATATTCATTAATAGTCATTAATTAATTTTAGAACAACTAATTACGCACCTAAAACAATATTAATGATTAATTATCCTCGTTGCACGTAAAGAAGAAATATTTTTTAAAAAATATCCTGGAAAAAGCTTGATTTACTTATTATTTTTCATTCACATATCTAATGCTTCTTTCTGTCTCATTGTGTCATGATTTATTAGTCTCAATTATTTCATGCGACTGATTCATAACAATTAATCAAATACGCGAATACACTTGTAATAATTAATTTTTTTTTCTCGATAAGTTCAATTTTTATTTTTGTTTTTTTGGGAATATCTCAGAGTTGCGAGGCGATACGAAATTTTCCTTGAAAATTTTTTTGTTGAGCTGAGTTCAGCCTAAAAAAAAAAGTACTCACAATAATTTTTCTATCTCCCTCAGATTTTAAGATGTTTCTTAAAAACTTGATAACAATGAAGCTCAAACTCGTTCAATCAACAAAATAAATGCCTTTGAACTTCTTTGTCAAGTGATTAACTATAATTTTTCTTTGTATACAAAATAATTTTCAATTTGTAATGAACTACAAAGGCATTTGAGACAAGCAAAAAAAACGTAACGATAACACCAAATAAGTGGGATGCTGAGCGCACGAGAGTCGTAGATTACATCAGAAAGATTCATCACAATTGTTTCGAGTGATCCCTTGAACTCGTGGCAATTATCCATTTTCTGATGTAAGCACATAAACACAAAGTTTGTTTGAATGGTAACTTACGAAACACGTGTCGATGCGTATCTTTATTATGATTATTTCAAAACCGAAACATTAGTTAATTGTGTATTGATGTGATAGTGCTATTAATTCCATGATATTGAGATAAGATAATGAATGATTTAGATGTAATAATTGAAAAAAAAATAATTTTGGTTTATGAATTTGAAAAAAAACCCTTCCTCAAATTTTCCAATTTCACTGTTTACACGATGTCTCGTAATTATGTTTTTTTATTTTTTACATTATCAGCTTTAATTTTTTTAATTGTTTAGCAAGAATGGATAAGGATAAAATGTAATTTTACGAAATTTCTTGGCTTTCTTCTTGATTTTAAAATTTTTTTCCTTCCATCAAAATGGAAAATTGGATGAGAGAAACCAGTTTATAATTGGATACGAGGATAATTTTTTGGATATTACCAGGAATCAATTATTTTATTCTATATTTTTTTTTTAATCTAACGTGCCACGATGTTGAGTCGTGGTGTACATTGTTGAAAGAGAATAAAAGAAGAAGAAGAAGAAGAATGGAGGATCTTCAAGCTCCCTTCCAGTAATTGTGCAGCAAGAGGAAGGGGATGGGTTTTGTGAGACATAAAAAGTGGAGCTCGATACCAAGCTATGGTCAGTCTCAGTCGTTCCTGTGTTAATTCAACTTGTTCTGAGTTACTTGAAAAATCTTGATTTTTTTAATTTCAAGGAGTTCAACGATAGTGAATAAAAACATCTTGTCGTTCGAATTTGTGAGTATTTTTATGACGAATTTGTCTCGTTTGCAAAAGATAAATTGAGTTGATTGTTTTTTCCATTGTTTTTTGTCTTTGTGTCATTTTTTTTCAATTTCTCCATCTCAATTATTTTTCGAGAAATTTCATGGAAATCAACGGAAAAATTGAAGGAAATTATCTTGTTTCATGAATTCACCAATAATTTTTTTAATTGAACTCTTTATATTTCTTCCATTGCATCAGACAAAAATAGATGAAAATGCCAGGACAATTGGAAGAACAGAAAGTTAAACGTGCAACATTTGGCATGGGCTGCTTTTGGGCAGGTGACTCGCTCTTCGGTGCAACGCAAGGTGTTATAAGAACCTGCGTTGGGTATGCTGGTGGTAGTAAGCCATTTCCAACGTACAAAAACTTGTAAGTCATTGGTTGACACAATTCAGTACCAATTGAACATGTTGAAGTTCAATCAGACGAATGAATTTTGTTTTTGTTCTTTGTTAATAGAGGCGACCACACAGAGGTCATCGACATTGAGTACGATCCGTCGGTGATTTCTTTCAATCAGTTGCTTAGTTTATTTTGGAATAATCACGAGTACGGTCTCACTACCAAGATTAAGGCCCAGGTATTTTATCAAAGTTTTATCTGTACTTGATGAAGAAATTAGTTCGCTAACTTCCTATTGATCTCAACAATTTTTTAACTATCATGGAAATTTGTTGGAAGTATTAGATGAATAGGGGAGAGTGGGTAAAATAGACCTCTATCAGTAATTCCAGAAATTATGAAACCATTGAATTTTTTCCATATTTTTAGAAAGTTATTGGCTGTAACGAAAAATTTTGATTTTTCAATATTTTTAATATTTCAAAAAAAATATGAATAATTAAATTTTGAAAAATTGAACATTCGATTTTCTTTTTAATTTTAAAACATCATTGAAGAAAGGAATCTCAAAATTCAAACAATTGTGTTTTTTCGAAATTTCGAAAATTCTATCAGGCATTTGAATGAAATAAAAATTTAAAAATTACCTTTTAGTCAAAATTTTGGAAAGTTGTTCTGATTTCACATTATTTGCATCAAAAATTTTGCCTGCCTTCCTAGTAGCAAATTTGAAAAACTCCATGTTGATTATTTTCGTCAACGGTCCTTTTTGCCCCATCGTGCCCTATCTCAAGGGTCTAATAAATACTTCTGATTTTGTTGAGATTAAGTGTTTTAAAAAACTATCTCGGAAAATAAGCGAGACAGAGAAATTTTGTAGAGACCTTCTGTAGCTTTAATTTCCCTCCACAAAAAGAGTTGCCACAAAAATTTCTCTATTTCTCATAGATTCCGAGATATTCCCAAGAAACGATCTGAAAGTAAAGTTCGCTCGTTTTTCTATTTCCCTGTGAAATCATCATTCTAAAAATGTCTCAGAAACCAAGCGGCAAGGAGAAATTTTCATAGAAACTTCCTTTGTAGCTCTAACTTTCCTCTACAAAAAACGTCCTGCCAAAATTGTTCCTATCTCCGTTAGTTTTCGAGATATTTAACGGAAACCACAACTCAACCACAATATTAATTCATCTCATTTAATCATTCAACCACCAAATTGAAAATAAATGATTTGTTGTTGCCTATACAGTATGCATCATTGATTCTGTATCACGACGAAGAGCAAAAGGCAATTGCGGAAAAATCGCGTGATCACGAGCACCGCGTACGTGATGAGCATTTAACAACCGAAATAAAAGCATTTGAAAAGTTTTATCCTGCTGAAGAGTAAGTAATCTCATTTCATTTTTAAATTCTAAAATTTAAGCTTCAACTAATTCCATATTTCTACTTCTTTATCTTGATTGCGATTGTGAGGCACAGACATTCGGAGATAAAATAATTGAGGAAAATCCTGAAATTCTAAGATAATTCATTAATGAATGTGGAAAATTAAATTATTGATAATAATCAGTTTAGATTAGAAGTTTTGAACGACTTGCATGGGATTACTGGCATTGTGATAATCTAGTCGGATACGGATATATATTAAGACATTGACATCATGTTTTCTTATCAAGCGCCTCTTAAGTCTTGATCTATTAACAATGAATTTATCAATTTTTATGAGGAAAGATCAGAATCATTCCAATCTCAAATGATTTTAAAGATCCTAGATTATGTGGAAATAATTTTTTTTTAACTCAAATGATGGATTAAAAAACGATTATTTTCTCAATTTTTCTTGCAAATTATTCAAGATTTCTTTCCTTTTTTTCAAAACATTGCAATTTGAAGAAATGAAGATTATGAATTTTTAATTTTTTAAAAATTTTTTTTAGAGATTTTTTTAGAGATTTTTCTTGAGTATTTATTAACATACATCAAGACCCTTATGTACAGTTATTTACAAAGCTTATATATTTGAGTAACTAAGACTATGTCAACAGCCTAGAGGTTTTAATTCATATTTATCGTGAATGTTCAAAGTTTATACAATCTTGAGTGTTTGGATAGATTAAAAATTTTGACTAGGGAAAAATTTTTAAAGGAAAAAAAAACCCTATTGCAGGGAAAAACCCTAATGCGGAAAAAAAAACCCTATTGCTTTTTCGAAAATAAGAGTTAAATTTTTTTTTTTTTTTTGAATAACTCGACAGCTATTAGTTTGGCAATAATTCTGTTATATCATTTTCCGTCTCAAATTTCCCTGGCTATACACTCGAATCGTGAAGAATTTCCAAATTCCATCAACTTCATTACCTCAAGACCGTGATCTCTCCGTTTTTGCTTCCGAATGGAAGCTATGTAAACGTGACATTTTTGATTTTGAGTTTTCATCGGGAAATGACTTAGAATGTTCCAAAACGTCGAGAAATCATATTAACAAAAAATGTGTGTGTGTGTGGGTGTGTGTGTGCGTGTGTGTGTGTGTGTGTGTGTGTGTGTGTGTGTGTGTGTGTG
>JABSMS010023481.1:0-27803 GCA_018902275.1 Aleiodes sp. PSUC_FEM 10030003
ATTAGCTGTCAAAATTGATTATTGATTTTTTACCAACCAATCAGAGCACGAATAAAACGATGACGTTGGCTAACTTCACTCGGGCTCATCTACTTTATTTATAAAGGGATATTTAATAAAAATTTAATTTTCTCTCAGTGAGATTGTTTCATCCCTGTGATTTGCCAGAGTTTTTTTGTCTTTCTTCATTACGGTCATTCACGTTTTATTTATTTTATTAGATTTTTTCGTTCATTTGTGCTTGTTTCTTTGATTCAATCCTTTATGACCACATAAAAAAGTCATTTCCGCTTGACGTAACGGTAAAATTCTCTTATATGTTTGTGTTTATGTGTGTGGACATACCGTGGTTTTGTATATAAGTGTTTCTTATGGACTTTCTCTGAGTTGAGAATGCGTTAAAGAGAAAAAGAAATTAAAGAAGGCAACGGAAAAGATGCGGAAAGTAAAATAAAAGTTTTTCGCTCCTTTCTCTCGTTCAGGACAAGTTGTAGTCAAACTTTAACCGTCAAAATTAATGAATGAGTTGCACTTTGTACGCGTGAGAGAGAAAGAGTGATGCTTGCGGGGCCTACTTGTCGGGTGGTGGGTTACAGTTTTTAAATAAATTTCACTGTCAAACTTATTTCGTTCCGCTTCTTCATGAACCGTTGCTTATTACAGCCCTCGGCCATTTGGATTTAGTAATAAAAACTAGAAAGAGCGCTGCAGAAATATTGCACGATGATGCTCCCATAAATAAAATAATTGGGAAAAGATACTCTAAAGATTAATAGAGGAAAATGAAAATGCCTGACAACTGTATTGTCACGATCACCCGATTTCGTTTGTTTTCATGAGTTAACCTCAATTCTAAAAAAAAACATTTTTTATTTCTCTCCACCGCACGTGTTTGTACACTGGAAACGGTGAAGATTCATTCAGCTATGGGACGTGATGTTAACTGGTATTTGAATTTTTTCGGTAGCAATCCAATTCAGCAGAGTATTTTTCTCTGGTTGTACAGATTTTTATTAACATTTTGCATTCTACGAGTTATTCTCTCCGTTATTCTCATAATTTACTACCACGCCTCACTGCTCATCATCTGCTCATACTCGTGACACAGTTCAAGAATAATGAAAAGGGTGAGCGAATATGAATTATTAAAAAGGAGAAAAGAACAGGAACAAAAAGGAAAAATATTCATGTGAGTTTTTACAGCAAAAAATTAATTGAATTTTTTTTTCATTTTTTTTCAGGAGTGCCCATCCTACTCGAAGAATATTTGCTCCCAAGATACATTTATTTCGACTTTAATAACCCTGTGAAATGTAATAAACCATTCATCAAAGATAAATTAACTTTTTACATTGTTTTAAATGCAAGAAGAAATATGATAGCGGAGGAAAATAATAAAAGCAGTTGGTTGGATAAAAGAATTTTCACGGAGTTATATTTTCATTAATCCTGAAGGGCTCATACATATAAAATCATCAAGTGGATACACTCCTCTTTACCGTACTGCAAGCGTAATATTACAGAGCAGGAATGGAGAACTTGCAGGTGGTGGTAAAAAGTGACGACGGTAAAATTAGAATCGTCGAGACTAATCTTTTTAATCCTACCATACAGCTTTGTGGCTTATCACTGTGCTTTTCATCCCTCTTGGCACAGTGTGTGGCATTCGCTGAGAGCTATATTTCCAACATGCTAACCAAAAAGAGTTGAAATGTTACGTTTTACCTCTGGCGCTTCTAGTCGCATTCTATTCGAAGTGAGGGAGAAAAACAGGGCGAGTGGAAGCGGTCGAGAGGCCGGGAAAGAGAGAGGAGCCTTTGGAGAGGAAAACGCAGGTGCTGTGGCTCGTAGGAAAATACATGGAATGTATAGATAAGCTCTGTGTATGAGTATTTGAAATTTCGCATTGTGTTGAGAGGAGGATAAAGAAGGAAGATGGAGTGAGAGAGAGGTAAAATGGTTTTTGAGGTAGAGGATGTGTAGTGCTACTCTTTACCGATGTAGTTACGGGAGGAAGGGAGGATGGGTGGCTTGCATGAAAGAGGCAATGAGTTGAGGCCACCGAATATAGGGTAACTCAGGATAATTATTTCCTTGGTCCGCTTGGGCGGCCCTATTTAGTCCATAAAATTTGCATATCAAGCCCCCCTCCTCACCACCTACTCTTGGGACTTTCTGTGTTGGTACTACAATCCACCTCTTTTCCTTTACCTTCATCATCCTCTACCGCGTGGTATCCTCAAGGTTTAGCGTGTTTAAAAAGACATTACCCCGCCCCTTCTTCTGGCCTCAACGTTTGCCTTCCTCGACTCTTGTGCAACATCCTGCAACCAAATACCATCAACTAACCTCTTTCCTACGAGGGAAGTTTTTACAGTAAAAACATTTGGGAATGTTGCATAGTTCTTGAAGACAATTGTTGGAACCTATTGTTCCATAGTTGAGTTTTTTTCTTCGTTAATTATGATACATAAGAATAAAGCATTCTTCCCCTGATGCATCTTGGATTTTGAATGTTTTTTGGGTCTTAATGAGTTCATTAACAATTCAGAAATAATGAAGAAGTAAAACGAAAAAATACTGAAAAGCGAGGAAAGTTTGCGCATTAATTCCTCACTGAAAAATAGATTAAGAAAATGAAAACCATTTCCAATTTCAAATTTTCTTCATAATAACGTTCACAATCATCCCTTCTGTAATGCTAGTGTTCATGGAGATATGATTTTTTGTTCTATTTGGAATGTCTTAAACTCTGACTTTTCTTCCACTGTTCATCTGAACTAGAAATTCCTATTTTAGAATAAGATTGATTCAATCAGGGATTAGTTCGGTTAGAATAAACGTTGTGGGAAAGAAAAATTCAGGAAAGAAATAGTGAAATATTTCAACAATTTCACGTTTATCTACATAATACATGACATTCCTCGTGTAACCAGGGAATCTATAGGTTTCCTAATCTCGTTTAATCAATATCCAACTAACTCGACGCTTAGGCGGTGTCACCGACAGAGCTACACAGAACTTCCAACGGTTCTCGCTTCTTTACTTCCAATTCCCATCTTCCACCTTTCTGCTCTATTCGAATTACAAGAAATTCGAGTCACTGGCAAATGTTCAAGGCGAATGATATTGGTCTCACTTTTTTTCTTATTTCTTCCTCCCTACCTGTCGATTTTTACCATAGTACTTTCCTTCGAACTACATGTATAACGTTGTCTATGTGGAGGGTGAATTGAAAGAGTGTAAGTTCGTACTTTTTCGTTTTCCTCAAGTTTGTTCCATCGATTTCTAGAGTCGATTGAGCAATGTCAATTGCTCGTGTACGTCTTTCAATGGTAAAAGAGAAGGTTTATACATATACACATACATAGACACTATGAGAAATCTGTCACATTCGTGAATTCGCTGATCCCTCGGCTTTAAGGTAAGAGTCACTTCTCTACTGAATCTGTTTCTATACTTTCGAATCTATTCGTACGTCTGTCACTTGGATAACGGCCGCGCGGATCAATTTACGAAGGCACTGTTACTTAGTAATTTATTTTTTCTTGCAAATCTTTTCGGGAGTATACCGAATTCTCCCCTAGCAATTGATTTTACCGCAGATTTCCGGTGAAATTTTTATGGAATTTATTCCTGCAAAGATAAAATTCATGTGAAGTACCTACAAGAGCTATCCAAATTGACGTTCAGTTCGAAAACTCAGCAGTATTCCGCATGTGGTTGCCTAGGAAAGGGTGAATCGATTTAATAGTTGGCTCCTTAACTATTCATTTTAATGGGGAAAGTTGTATGTTTCCGAACAAAAGTCTTTTTTTTTTTAAATGATAGGAAATTTGGATGATTGTTTTATGAATATAATAAAAATGTTATTTAGACGGCTCCATCTTCCAAGTGTATGATTATTACATCAGCATGAAACAGGTCTGTTTTATGCATTCATGGAATATATCATAATTTCGATAAAAATGTCTGAATAGCGTAGAAAGATATTAACTGTTTAATAATAATAAAAAATTACTCAATAGCAAATAATTAGCAAAATTCTTATGAATCCCTCATCATTTAATCATGGTGCGCAGCGCCGATGGATCATTTCAAAATTTGGAATGATAAATGCAATTCTTCTTCAGGTATATGCTAAAATAGAATCGTAATCGTAAGAGTCGATTTCGTTAATTTCATTTAATTAAAATAAAAGAGTTGCGCTATTAAATAGTTGACCTTTGAACATTGAACGCTACAATGTATCTCTCGAAAAGCTTTCCCATTATCCTTCTGTATCTGGAAATAGAATTTTCGATTGGCAGAGCAATTGTTCAACGCTTCATGAATTTATATAGGGTGAATGTACTAAGGAACGACTAAATCCACAGAAAGGACATCTATATATAGAATTTTAACGTGACTGGTCATATACTAGTGCAGCTCCTCATCGCGGTCATTTACTGGATCATCTACCCTACAATGATTTGAACCTTATCGGTAATTTCTAAAAATAATTTAGGATATTCGAAGGGAGAAATTCAACCCATTGCCTGAAGAAACACACGGAACACATCGGCAAAAATGGAGTGGGGCTTTACTTGGAGTATTAGTGCGCACGAGAAAAGCACGGCAGCTTGGAAACACTAATACAAAATAATGAAGAGTGGGGTACAGTATGGTTAAGCAATGTGTTACACAAAAAATTAGGAAAATTGAAATAATGTCCGTTTTTCAATCCTCGCGCGTAATTTCGGTAACTTGAAGGTCGAGGATTTAAGACTCCGTTAGGTCGCGCTTCTCAGCTAAGTAGAACGATCGAAAGAAGAAAATCTAATAGTAATTATCTACAATTCCATTCATAATATGCAAACATTTCTGGTAAATGTATGATTTGTGTGTCAAATGGAACTGTCATGGATTCCATTTGTGCTGCATATGAAGCTGCACAGAGATTAAGTGCTTCCACGTACGAAAGCACTTTATAAAGTTGAGGGGTTACTCACTCGACATTTCAGTGCCACTGTGATTTCGAAATGAAGTCGACTTTACTTGATTCCGTGGTTGATTTCAATGACTCCAACGTTCTGGTGAAGTCAATTATTTCAACGAGGGAAATCAATGATTTTATGTTTACAAATGACTTCAATAAATATCGAAAATTGTAATCATTCATTCCAATTAACGAGAGGACATTATTAGCACATCCACAATTCACAATCAACAACAATGAGAAAATCCCTTAAAAGCGAATTGAATAGTCATAGATTTTCTCCTTCAAAATACCGCAAATGCATAGAACACGAGACAGTAGGAGGCATGGAAATGTTTGACATTGACATGCACTCCGTCACTTTGGCCAGCACACCTCCGGTCACTGCTCGACGGACATTGCCTCCCCTGTCTTCAACGTGCATAGATGGAGGGTGCTTTCATGCTTATGCTAATTACATCTCTCTCAGCGGAGTGGACGAACCCTTTTCCTATGCACAAATTAGGGATGTAAAATGACGGTCAATATGGAAATGTGTGGAAATATGGTTTTTAAGAAAAATATCCCAGACAAAAAATCCCACGCAAATTGATCCCAAAAAAATCCGCAAGAAAATTGATTCCAAAAAATATGCGGTATTATGCAGGATTTTATTTCACAAGACAAATTTTCTTGGGATTTTTTCTGGGATGGATTTCCCTGGGATCAATTGAAAATCTGTAAGTAAACTACCCAGTTTAAGAAGAAATTTAGAGAATCAATAAGTTTTTCCTTCGGTTATTTTTTTCGTCATTTTTAAATCAAATGTTATCTCCAAAAAGATTTAAAAAAATTGTCAATCTATTTAGATGGAATTTGATCGTCAAAATGTTCGGTCAATTTTCTGACTTACGATTCGGTCATTATTTTTTACCAAAATGGTCATTCATTGGCATTCAGTCAATGACGGTCAATTGACCGTCACGTTTCGTTCCATCCCCAGCACAAATACTTCCCTATACTCTACACTCCTCCTCCCTTCACCGTAGCTACTATACGTGCATATAGTTATTGCAGCAACTTCGTAATCTGTCCTCAGATGCCCCAGTAATTTGACGCGCACGCTCTCTCGCACTTGAATTCTCCCACATCTCCGTCTTCACTCGTTCCGCGTCATTTTGTACCACACTTTCTCCCCACTGGATCTGCTTGTATGTATACGCCGCAGGTAGATTATAAACACCGCTCGAATTTTTCACGCAAATTCATGTGCTTTGAGTTTGAAACTTGCACGCAACGATTTCACGTTTCAAGGAGTCGAGTGAACGAACGCCTTGTAAACCCTTTTTTCCGTTTTTTTAAACTCAAGGTTCTCTCCAGGCTCACGTACTATCGGTCTGTTGTGTCGTCAACTTTTGTCAGAATGCCGCGATGCGGAGATGGCTCGTTTGAATGCTCGTATACACACACACACATACACTCTCTGCCTCCCTTTTTTCTGTGGAATACATCGCACAAAACGTCAACGATTCTTTTGTTTTCAACGTTGAGAAAGAGAGACAGTGAACGAGTGAGGTACGTACGTAGCCGATTCAGCGTTTTACAAAACAGCGTATTCACACAAGTGTAGAGACAGAGCGGATGAGAGAGAGGGACAACGAATGAGAGAGTGAGAGTCAGTCAAGTCGGAAGGGAGGTAAACTCAAATACAATAAAACGAGGAAACCCGCGGATATATCAGGGAGTTGAGTTAGAATGAGAAAGAAGTACACATACACATATACAGCACACAGAGAAAACTTGATTTAAAGCCACTGCGATATCTTCGTTGAATCACACTGCAGTGGTTAACGAGCGCACTGTGCGCGCCTATATAGTAAAGTCCATCTTACCCTTTCCACGTACACGCATGTCGTTCGTTACGGGCTTCACTTTATTTCCTTCACTCAAAATGTTTCATGCATACTATCGTAATTCGACGGAATTCGTTCTTACTGTACCAAAAATATCGGTTATTTCGAATCGATCGGTTTCTACACGGAGAGAAATTCCCGTGAAAAAGTACCGAAGGGTCTTGGGAAAAATGACTGAACCTTCCGGAATCGTGAGACATTTAGGTGGTAATTTTTCACAAGAGTTGAGTCAAAAATTGCTAAACCATGCTCGTCAAAATTTCGCGTGAATTCAAGAATTTATCATCTGCGCTTAATAGTTTCTCGTCGATTCTTATTATTTCTCTGTACACCTAGTCAAATGTCCTGCGTTTGCTAGCAAAGTTCAGTACTTTTTCCTGGAAATTTCTTTCCGTGTACTTCATTTTTTTCTGTGTTTATCGCGTTTTCTTTTCTTTAATTATCTTCAATTCTCTCCCCCTCTACGATAAGTTTCCTTATTTTCCTTTTCCTGTACGTTCTGAGCAGTGAAATATTTGACGAGTTAACACTGAGTACAATGGGCCAATTTTCTTCTTTATACTCAAGGTCGGTTGATGGTTGACATCGTAACACTGTCTCTTGGACGTTCTGGTTATAGGGTGAGAAACCGCGAGGGAGTCCACGATAATCCAGTTGACCTGGGAAGCCAGTATATTCAACGTCCTCGTGTTCATCCAAGTTCCCACCACCGTTACTGTCCCAATGGAGTATATCTCGTAGGTTTACTCCAACTATTTCTATCTCTCTCTCGTTCACTGGCAAAAGCCTTTATTTTGCTTTTAGAGACGAACATTTCGAGACGAGGAGACACGTTCATGTCGGTTAAACGACGACGGAGAAAGAGAGGGAACGGGAGAGAGAAGAAACTGTATACATAAAATGAAATGTATAAAGGAGAATAAAAAAGAAAAATTTCATACTGAGAGAAATGATGGAAAATTGAGAAACTCCGCTGGGAAGAGGAGGAGGAGGAAAAAAATGAGCAACTCTTTGAAAAGCAGTCGAGGAGTAAAAGAGTGTGCTTGTCTCAGTGGTTTTCCCCACTGAGGAAGGGGGCCTTAAACATATTTTCGCGGTTCGTTTATTATTCGGTCTGCGATAATCCGGATGACGCGCCCAACGAATCCCGTTGGAAGACGACGCTCACTCCTAAACTTCATCTACTGGAAAATGTGGCTAAATCTTTATCCAAGCTGCGATGACATTTTTAGATAATCTTTTTCACTTTTCTTTTGTCAATTTATCGCTGGTGGCAATGGAGATATTTGTGGCAAAGAGAACATTTCCATTAGATTACTTGAGGAGAATTTTAAATATATTATTTTATAGATTCAATAATTTTCTTCAAAAATCATAAAATGCAAAACACTTTTACGAGGTATTGATTCATTAGTTATGTCAATTTTTTCTACGTTTCGGTGAAGAAATATAGAAATTGATTGCGATAATTGCTTACAATTGCACGTTATGATACATCCCAGCGTATCGGATGACGATTGATCCTTTATTTTTTTGGTGCTGCATCAAAGATGAAATTTTTTTAGATTTTTCTAAATTTTTTCATAATTTTTATCCGAAAGAAAGTCGGATCAAATCAAATAATATACAAGAAGAAAAAATATAAAAGAGGGAGGAATTTTGAAGAAAAATACGGCGGTTGTTTCTCCTCGTTTTCTCTTCTAAAATCCAGTTATACACACGCGATTGGGGTATACCAGGGCGCGCGCATTGCTGGTCTTGTTTCCCCCTCGTTTGACGGAAGCCGATGCATTCCGCGAGACATCGCGACTGTCTCACAGATCTTTTCTCTTTGGACTCTTCTCCCTTATTTATTGCCGCGAGAAACGAACAGCGGAATCGCAGTACAGCCACTCGCTCCAGTGAAGCAGAGTGAGTGAGTGTGTGAGCGTGTGTGGGAAGGAGGGAGATAGAGAATTGAAAAAGACAAAATGTGAGACTCGAGCCTCAAAGTTTCTCCGTCTGGTTGATCGAGGAACGAACCGGATCGATGCCTGAACATTGGTTACGTTAGAGAGGGCCCACCGAAGAGTCGCATTTGGCATGTTCGTATTCAAATCTGTCTCCAGGTTCGTCTCAGTAATACAGGAGACGGAGGAGAGGTGCGGAAGGGAGGGGAATTGCCAAGTATACGTTATATAAACGAGGGATTGTGAAGGCCTGAGACAATTTTACGGAGCCATGTCGAATTAAAAAATTTTCTCTTTTATTCTCATTGGAATAATTAAAGAGCTCTCTGCATGAGAATAATTCTTTGGAGAATTTCAAATGAGTCCGGTTGACGGCCAAGTCAAATCGAGAATATGTTTGAAAAAACTTTTTATTTGAAAAAAAAGAAGGGAAAAGAATTAAATGAATATCTTCGGGTAATGCTGAGCCATGAAAATCTCTGCCAGTACATTTTTACAGTTTCATGTTTTTTTCTTGTCATATTAAACGGAAAGAATACAGAGGGAAAGTAACTGAAGGGTTTTGGAGACGGAGGGCGGATTATATTTGTATATATATAGAAATACACATATATACAGTAATACGAACAGAAGGAAAACGATGTCGGCCAATAGTTCATATGCTTAGTGTCGCGTCTAGTACGTGACTGTGCTCAACAATGGGACCCTCGCGTGCTCGAAAAATTCGAAGGCGTGTGCATTTATTTCGCGAGGGTGGTCCATACACCACACCTACGTGAAATTGCATTCTTTTTTTCTTCCCTTTTTCTGTAAAATCTTTCTAGTTTTCTCAGTGCATGCAGGTTCGTGAGTTCATTCTAAGAGAAAAATTTGAAGCATAAGGAAGGAAAAGAGAGTGAGAGAAAAAAAATTAGATGAATATAACTTCAGGAAAGAGAGTGCAGATTCGATTAAACTAAATTACATTCCGTTCGCACGCCATAGGTATATAAAAAACTTGATCCTTCACGGTGTCGTCTTTTGAAAGATGAGGGAGTAGGAGAGAGTGAGAGGAAGATAAGTTAGAGAGCATCTAACTTCCTCTCTTCCATTCCTCTTTCCTTGTTACAACTGAGAAAATCCGATTAGAACTTAATTTGAGAATAGTACTTGCTAGCGGAAATTACAAGAAGCTCAGACTCACAAGCGACAGAGTGAAGGGGGGCTTGTCTTGATATGCTTTACACCAAAGGGGTAGCAGGGAGGAGAGTTCACATCCCAAAGGGTCGCATGTTTGATAACCCAATAACGAATAGTTGGGGGGCCTCTGATTTACTGGTATTTCACTGAGCAGCGGAACTCACGACTAACGTTTCTGAAACGCGTGTGTCACACAAGGTAGCTGAAGTTTCCATGCGTGCGGGAGGTGATGGCGAAGTGAAGAGGACAAAGGGAAAGAAAGAGAGGAGAATCGAGACATAGGAGCTCCCATTAATTTACCAAAAGAATCATTACTGTCACAGGCTACGAATATACACAGAGATTTCAGTTTAGCTTTTTCAGTTGATATCCAGCTGTGATGCGTGACTCATAAAGCTTTAGGAGGGAGCATGATTGAAGATCACATAAAAAGAATGTAGTTCTGAATTGAAAAAAAATAATCGCAATTTGGAATAGATAAATTTAAAAAGCTGGAAAACACAGATATAACGAATGAGAAAATTGTAAATGAATGGAGGATGTCGAGGAAATGAAGAAAAAAATACAAATTTTTTTCTCTCATTCAATTCACGTTCAACGGTATATAAAACACAAATAGAGCGGCTGCATGGGCTTGTTAAATATTGAATTTCATTTAGCGTGCCCTTCGCTTATATCTCATCGAGAAAAATAAAATAAAGGAGAAAATTTCAACGGTTGAATACCAGGTCTCAAGTATCATTATATATATCGTACAATTTTGAAGCGTAATTCCAGTGGTTCATTATTTCGATCACGGATCCTTTCCTCTCCTCTCGCTTCCAATGTACGAGGTCGATTGATAATTCAGTTAGCCAGTTTCACACAGTTGATTTAACTGCGAATCTCTTCCTCTTTTGCCAATGGTACATTCTCAATCTCAACTAAAACATATATATGTAGACATACACACAAGTTATTCGGTAGAAATCCCCATGACCGTTGGGATTCACGATTCAATTACAAGTTAAAAGCTGTAGAATCTGTACTACTGGGTCTACCCCCTCCCCCCTGATATCAAGAGTTATCCCTCCTGGCTATCCATTGCTTCTGCCCTTTCGTACTTCCATTCTTAACCGTCATTCCCCTACTATTCTCTACCTCCTTCCCTTCTCCCTCCTGTTGTTACTGCGCGAGGAGAGGAATCAAGTCGATCTCATAATCTTCTCTCTTCAAAATCCTACCCCAGTCCCTAATAAACTATGCAGCTTGAATAACAACGAGCCCAGTGGTGTCATCTACCCGTCCAAAGTCGGAACCCTTATCTCGATCCTTTAATAACGTCGCCTCATTCGAATCCCTTCTAGCAGATAGCCACTTCGTCTTTCTCTCTCTTCCTTCCTTCTCACTCCCTCTATCTTTCGATATATAAAGTTTTTTTTTCACGAATAAGCCAGATATATATATCCGTCGATCCGTATTCCTCTCTCCATGCCAATCTATACGAAGCTATATATCTCCCGAGACTGTACCTCTCCCTCGACGTATTTTCTTCAGCGATATGCCCCTCGCGATTTCCACTCAATTGGAAAAAAAAGGAGGAAAATATTTCGTGATACTCTGAAGAACAGGAAGAAGAGGAAGTGAGTATATGACAATTTTATTTCGAGTCGTGCTACTTGTAAGGTTTTATTGCTGTTTTACTACTGTCTGGAGGAGCACTTCAAACTAACTTTTTGCATTTCTTCTTTCTCTGTTTTTGATCATTCTGGGACAGTGATTGGGAGGATTTTATGAGAGCATAATTGTCGCAGTTTGAATTTATGAACTAGCAAACTGTGTTTCTGGCATATTATTTCGATTTGATTGTCGAGAATCTCTTGAGTTATGATTTTTTTAATGAAATGGCTTTTTATGTCATTAATCTGTTCTATGGCAAAGTAAAGAGAGGGGACGAGACGGATTTTATTAATGGTCTGAGGGATAAATTGATAATCTTTTAAAGACCACAGAATGGTGTTACCAATTTACATTCATTCTTTAGGGGTAATGGAACCTGTTGTATTTTTTGAATTTTCGAACGAATGTTTTGTGTACAATTATTCATGTTGAAACGTTTTATTTAATTTTATTATTCGTTATATTGCTACTTTCCTATCACATACATGAGATAGAGAGAGAGGTAAATAGTTACGACTACCTTTGAATTAAAATTCCTTTGAAATAAAATTCCCATAATAAACTAATTTTTTTGGAATAAAAAAAATTAGAATCACGCGTCAAATACCGCAATCATTGACCTTCTGTTATTTCAATACTTTAACAATACTGTTTCTGTTTTTTTTTACGCAAGTTGAATGCACTAAAGTTTCCATCATTACATCAGAAGCCGTTTTTCCTCCTATTATTCTCGCGAAATAGACTACGAGCATTTTGCGACGAATATTACCCAGTTTTTTCCATTCCGTTTTTTCCTTTCTCCTCCTAGTGAATAGAACTTTTTCAATAATTATTATTTTTTGTTTTGACCAACAAATGATCCGCCATCAATCCATTCATCTATTCAATCCTACTACCATTCATAGTGGAAACCATGTACAATCAGAATGGATAACGCAAAAAGAAAATGCGCAATGAATTCATTAATACATAAACTATACAAATTGTGAATTTATTCGTATCATCCAACTCTCTATTTTATACCGTCCAATTTATTCATTCATCTATCTTCGGAAAGTTTTTTTTCAATATAAGCGGCTTGCACTGAATGCCGATGGAAATGAAAAGTGTCGTTTCAGGGAAGAAGCATACGTGTCAAAATAATGCGCGAGCCGATTTTTGCTCTTACAAATGAACTGAATGAGACTGAAAAAGTAGAAAATATCCGAAAATATCACTCGTTGAGCATGTACTTTTCAAAAAGCAATGGAATCAGATTAAAACAGAGACGGGATTTCTTGTGAAAAAAATACCTTTTTACAATTAATACTACATTTGAGTTTTCTACCACTTCGAAACAATTAATTTATAGAACGTTCGAAAAGGGAATACATGAAGCGAAATACTCCGTGATGAGCCACTCAATTCGTGTTAATTTTCAAAAAGAAGGAAGGAAACAGTGAAATCCACGGACATGTCGAGTGGAACGATACAATAACATTTCATCACTTTTTTCTTTTTCTCCATTCACTTTTATCCCTCTGATACACTCAGGGGCTCAGAAAGAGTAATTTTACGGGGCAATTCGGAAGAACTATTTCACCCTCCACAAAAAAGAATAAGAGATTTAAAATCGTATTTCATAGTGAAATCGATGCCTTCAAAATGTTGAAGGAAATAACGGCCCTCATATCCGTTAATTTCGTTTAGAAATAATAAAAAAAACAGACGTTTTGATAAAAATCACAAAGCAATTTACAACACTGGAGTTATGATGGTCAATCGTATCTCTTCGTGTGTATAGGTGCGTAAATCAGGGGTCGTGCAAGCGCCTCTGTTTTGTTACCCCAGGAAAGGAAAGAGACGAAAAAAAATCTCCGAATAAAAATGTTCGCAAAACTAATCCGCTTTGGGTACACGCGTCCATCAATAGATATAGCTCTAGGGGGCGAGAGGTGGAGCGAGAGGGGTAGGAAAATCCGGTACCAAAGCGACACTGAAAAGAACGAGCTAGGTCATCGTATCACAAGTGGCGAAGGGAGAATTTGCGGCAATACAGTAATACAGAAAAGGAAAAAGCATAAAAAAACATATTGGGCGGTTGGGATAAAAACTGTGTAAAAACTGTGAAAAGCTTTTGATTTTCACTGCGGTTATTGAAGCGATATCATTCCGCGTTTCTAGCATTGTCCAGCCTCGAGCGTTTGCATCATCCCAATGGTAATGGGTTCACTATACATTGATACAGGAAGAGAAGAAAAAGGCAATGAAAAAATGGGAAATATTTCGATAACGAAGGTATAACGCGCTGTGATCCGTACACGGCGAGCATTTCATTGTCGTGTACAGTATAATGGGAAAGAGAGGGAGGTGTACGAAAAGTGCCCGTGACAAAGTGTGACAAGGAAAAGCCGTTGTACTGCAACGATAACCATGTTCACGGCGTGTGCCAAAAACATATAAAAAGACTCAGAGGAATACAAATTTTTTTTAATAAGTGTTTAAAAAAAGGGAAATACACACAGCTCCATAGAAATTAAGGGATGCTACTATGACGTAACCATTGTTCATAGATACAATTCGAAAGCCTCAGAGTTATACGGGGATATAGAAGTAAGGTCTTTTTTTCTCTTATTTCCAAAAACATGAAGATTTTTGTTTTTTCAAATAGTAGCATCGATGTTTGGTCTTGTTCGGATCTCGTGGTTGATAATGTTAACGAAGAATTAATTTTTAAAACCAATCTCCTCTATTATTTTTGAGTTTCTATTAATCGGAAATTCCGCTCCTTATGTTTTCCTAAATTTTATAGGGGATGAAAACACCGAGAGTTCTTCGCAATAAGCGAAATTCTGATGAAACTTGCGAATTATTTATTTTGGTCCTAACCTTTTGTTTCCGATTGAAGAATGTGTTATAAACACTGTGATGCACTTTCAGCAAAAAAGCGGAGCGCACAACATCCAGCCTCCCTGAATTCTCTCTCTTTTTCTATCTTCCTTGCGAATTTTTCTGATTCTTAGTGTCGTTTTTCTTTTCTCCTTTTTTTCCTTCACTTTTTCTCCTTTCACCCACCACAAAACCGCAGGCATTAACGTGGATATTTGTTGCGAGGAGAATCTCGTAAATTGCAGTGCAAATTTTTGGTCCTCCATTCTTGAAGGGGACACACGCGCGACTCCCTCGTCGAACATATCCTTGGAGTTGAAGTTTTCGACCAACGATTGCATTAAGGAACTTTTGAAATAAAATGAGTTGGATGGTTCTCTTTCGGAAAGAAGATGAAAAGATGGAGAGGACAAGAGAGAGAGGAAGAAGTATTTAGGAATGAAATAATGAAGTGCTCGAATGGACATAGAAATGAATGGTATTTAGATTATGAGGGAAGAAGATGGAAACTGAAGCAGAGGTAAAAAGAAATGGAACAGTATACTTGTGCCACTTCAACGAATCTGTCGTCTTCGTTGGAAGTATTCTTTTATAACCTTCCCATGTTTAGCGGCGTTTTTTCAACTTTCTTTTGACGAGAGAATAGTAAGAATTCTTTTATAATCGCAAATCTCAAAATTTTTCGCAGAGTTTTCGAATGCTGCAGAAAGTATCTACATAAAATTGAAGTCGATATGCCCAGTGGAAAACATATTTTTTACTCAGATAACTGAAAATTCAGAATTAATTCAAATTGTCAATCTACATTCATCCCAAGTTTAGAGGAAAATAAATACGCGAAGCGATTGGGTCACTTGAACATTTCGTGTAATATCAGCAGGAAACTCTGATATCCACTTGGCAATGCTGAAGACGTTAAAAATGCAAATTACAAGAACCTTCCAGTCATACAGGCGTTTGGTAGGCTAACTCAAGAGATTAAGCAGTAGTCAGCTGAATGGTAAGGAGTTCAGACGTGGGGCGCCGTATGGTACATGCTCGGTGCACTTGTGTCATGCCAAGACTTTGCCTCATTAGCAACACTTCTAATCCAAGAACCGACATTCATACTGACCCGAATAGCATTGGCTGATGAAGCGCCATTTCCGCGTTCCACTGTGCTGCCGGCGTTTTCCTTTGGTGCAGTCCATTCTTTTTCCCTCCATTGTGCTCTCACTTTCTTCGAGATTAGAAGGGCGTAAATACCATTTCTTCTTGAATAATAAAAGGGCGTAAGTGAGTATTCTTATGAATAAATTAATGTAGATTCCATTTTTTCAGATTTTTAAAAAATGACACTTACGCCCTTTTGACTCTAGGACGACTATATATAATTGCTTGCACTAACATATCTCGACGATACTTTGAGAATGATGGCACGTTGCGATCAATACTTTGGTCGGGTTATTCTCAAGGGAAAATGTTAAATCGTGTTCAAAGCTTGGAAAGGCCAGAAATTCTTCTTAGGAGCATATACTTCTTCGTTTTTTACCCTTTTGTACATGTATAGTAACTAAAGGCGATTTCATGCAAATTATTTGATTTGGGAATTTTACCGTAGCTCCCTCTTAATAAACCGCCTGCTTTAATAAGGATATAGCAGTATGAGAGAGATAACTAGAAAGATATGACATTAAGGTCAATTCTAAACTTGGGAAGAAACCTTTGATTCTGCAATTGCCCTAGATCCAACTCTCTCACCATATTTGGAATGTCAGAGAGAATTAAACAGTCGCTAATAAAATCGTTCGATTCTAAAAAAAAACGTAGCGGAGTATACAATGAGAGAAAAAAGTACTTTTGACAGTAAACTATATTCTTGAACTAAGAACCTTGCAGAAAAATTTAGGTAAACTGAGAAAAAAGCAAGAAAATTAACTTCGCTCAAGAAAATTGCGATACAGAAATCGTGAAGGAAAAATTCGTTACGAATACATTTATTCACCACAAGAATTTCTCATCTCGGTGTATTCGACCAATAGATCAAACGGATACGAAATGTTCCAACAAAAATGAAAATTCCATGACTTTACATTCCATGATTAAAAGAAAAAAAACATCTTATACCATTTGTCTTCAATTTATATGATGAACCGTCGAGCGTAAATTTGTTAACTGAGTGTAAAGCATCCACGTTTGAAACGTGCCTGAATGAAAGGAACCTACGGGGTTCGTCGAATCTTTTAACTGAAGAGCATCGCTATCGTACCTTCCCTATGACACAACAGACTGAAGGGTGGTTAGACAGGGTTTCGCGCGCATCACCAAAGGACTCAAGACAGCGTGAAGTACGGTTGACGAGATACGAAAACGATTTTGTTTCTGGGCCGATGGCATCTTCCAGCGATTTCCCCTTAATAACACCATGCTAAAGTTGAATCCACCCAGAAGGCAATGCCACCATCTGCTCCCATCATTAACACTGCACTCCGGCGCTATTTTGCCCAGATAGAGAGAGAGGGAGAATTTGAATTTCAAAAAATAAATGAAGTATCCGTTCATTAGTGATAAATATTCATTGGAATCTTTTTACTTCACTTGAGGTGCTAACACCTATTAATTCGTAATATTAATCAAAACTAATCGTGTTGTGGACAGCTTCGGCTAGTATCCAGTTGAAATTAATGTGTCAGGGGACTTCAGCCGCGCAACCACCATTGCGGAATAGCCAGGAGGAACTGTTACAAGTATTATAAGCGTACTAAGCCAAGAGCCATACGTGACCTCCACAACGTCTCTAATAATGGCAGCTCGTAACTTAGAATGTATTCATGAGCTTTGGGGGCCTCTCCTTACTACTCTCAGAACCCTTTGCTGCATTATCTAACCATTTTCATAAGTTAATGCGTAGACACGTACGCTGAACAACAATTCAAGTAAATGTTCAATATTAATACCATTTTATCAGCAATTGTGGGAAATTCGATGAACAGATATCAAAGATTTCCATGTTGATGTATTTAAATCAACATCCGATCGGGAAAGTGGTACTCAACAAGTTAGAGTCAATAGGGCGTGAGTGCCATTTTTTAAAAATCCCCGAAAAGTGAATTCACTTTCTTTTTTTCATAAGAATACTAGTTTACGCCTTTTTATTATTTAGAAAAAAAAATGGCACTCACGCCCTTTTGATTCTAAGACAACGAAATGATTGCGTACGGACATATACATATATCAGTTCATGTTTTAAAGCCCATAATTCTTACCAAAACATGATTTTCCATAATTCAAGTGTTTTGATGTCAACAACGTCTAAATTGTAGTCAATTTTAATTAAGAAAATCCGTTGTCTTCCCCCTCTTTTCATGCAAAATTAGTCTGGATTTACCTCAAGTAATAAAAAAGAAGTCCTGTTTAAATCTTCTATTCCTGCTCATTAATCAATTGTAAAACATCGATGCTTGAAAATTTCGATTGTTCTTCTTCCATGAATCGAGGTGTAAACATTGACTAGTTCGAGCATCGATTATTCAAGAATCGATGTTTTTAACCAACGTCGCCCATCCCTAATGCTACATATCTCCAAAGAATATTCAACTTTTCCTTCTTCATACGGTTCATCTGAAATGATAAATCGAAGAATATGTAGAGCGTTACGTGAAAGAATGATAAACTATATTGACGGGGTCAAAGCTACATTATTCATGTTCACTTTTCTGATCTTCGCGTCATTTTTTTTTTTAAATAGAGCTTTTAATGTCACTTAAGAATTGATAAAATTGAAGCTTCCACGATAAATTGAGTTATCATCGAGTTTGGAACGAGAGAAAAGGTGATCGACCTGAATTCCCAGGAGTTGTGTGCGGTCAAATTCTCATTACTGCCTTTTTCCTATATTATTTTCTTCTTATTATTTCATATATATTCCTTCCTCTTGTATTTCACACCCAAATAGTAATTACCCCAAAATTAAGGCTGAAAACGCTTGCCACGAACGCAAAGGAAACAAGTGGCTTCTCGCCTTCAAGTACCTTTTGCGATGTGCATCTGACACCTGGGTGGCTACAAACCAGACACGCACATAAACACAATCATATACATATATATACAGTCCTTTTCAAAATGGAAGGAATGATTTCACGATCATCACATAATTCTGAACATTTGCATTCCCATGGGGATGAAAATAAGAAGGAAGAGAAAAAAAAATAGAAAATTCACAATTTGAGGAAAAACAAAATCATGCATAAAAGACTGAGAACAATTGTTGCGAAAAGAGCACCACTTGGAATGGAAGAGAATGTGCATGAAAATATTCATTTTTAATTATTTGTTCTCCCCGACTTTCATTATTCACTGGAATGAACATTGACCTAAGCGATGAACATAATGAAAAAGAATTCCATCAGCACGGATTTTTCCATGTATATTTTCTCCCTTCAAAACCCTATTTGATTGTACACGTCTGTGTGGTTTGTTTCACTCTGTGTCATTCATTATTCGAGAACGTCAGGAAAGAAAGAGCCAAAAAAAGGGATGAAAAATATTCAACCAGCTAGTATATGTGCTGTTTTATATATTCTACGTTTTATCCCTCTCAACGTGCAAAAGCCCGGTCACTGTCGCTCACATTTTACCGAATGACGGAAGCTACCCGTCACGATGTCCTCGTCGTTCTTTTTCCTCTCCGTCTTTCTCTTTACATTGAAACTTTCACGCCCAATCGTAAACACGCGGGAGATTTAATTTGCGCGTTACGACCAAGTGGTTATCCGGGCTACGTAGTTTCCCAATGGCGGTAGAATCTTCCACGTACAACGAAGAGAAGAAAACTCTGTCTTCCTTTTACCCGGTAAATGCTCGTAAAGGTGAGTGTCACTACGTATATACCTTTGCTTATGTCCTCTCTCCATTTTTCTTTATTTTCATCAACCATTCGTTGTCTCTTTTGTCGTTATTCCTTCCTTTTTTTACCACCGGTGAGACCGCAAAATAGCCGAGTGACTAGTGCACCCGTGGAGATAACTGGAAAACTCAGAAATATAGTTAACGTCATGCCACCACCGAAAATTACTTTGCAGATTATACTGCAGAGCAGGCAATCTTTTATTCGTCACGTCGTTTGGAAAACATTATTCATCTTTGCGGAGTTTTCTGATCCTAAGGATATTTACATTTAGAGTTCCGAAAACGAAACAAAAAATTAATTGAACTCGGAGACTTTTGTCGATTCACAGTTTTCTTTGAGATTATTTTTTTATGGCAATGAATTTCTATGAATAGATGACACCTCAGAGAATTCGTATTAATCTTATTTTACCATTAAAAGTTACCGTTAAAAAAGATGAAGAGAATTTAATGGGTGACAATGAATATATTACGCTGAGTAAATCTCCAATCTGCAGTTTCTCTTCATGATTGTCAATACAGAATAAACATGAAGGATGACATTTGCAAAAATATTGCCACCGGCTTGGAAGCAAAGGGACACAAGTGCCAAGAATGCTACATTTCAGAGTGAAAGAGGCGTATCTCCACACTTACATCTGTTTGGTTTCTTCAGATTTGGGCTACCGGAATGAAAATATTTGGACTTACGCCTTTCTGTTATTATCAATTACTTGAAAGGGTGACCAAAGTAGCTACGTAATTGATAATAAGGATAACATTTTATTAGAGCAGAAAAAGGCAGATATACCACTCTGATTTTTTAAATAAAAAGAAATGAAAAAATACTTTCGTAAACATCGAAAAAAGTTTGAAGAACAAAAACAACAAAAGTTTTACCCCCTCAATAAAATACTCGTAACGTTTTTTTTACCAAATAAATGAGCTAAATGCTTTGTCAATATGAGCGGAAAACCTAAAAAGCAAGTAGAGCAGAAATTACGTCTGCACTCTTTTGTTAATTTTTTTTGCTTCCATTCGTTGTTTTTTCCCCACTACATGCAACCGACACGTGACAAGCAAAATATTAGATCATCTCGCGGATAAAACACACAAAAAAAAACTACAGTTCGTAAATTTATTCCCTACCGTAATGGAATTAGCGCTCAGGCAGCGCGTTTTACACGCGATATTTCGATTATACGAGCCAATGCAACGACCGCCCACTCAGTCTGTGAGGTTTACATGTAGGATATGATGCGAGAGCACTAGGTTATATCGATATATAGATATAGTGGATGGCCATTTAATTTGAGCCATAAGGCCCAAATGGTTCATCCAAAAAGTTTTTACTGTATTTAATAAAAATAATTTTGTGTATTATGAAACTTTATTGCCATAATTCAGTGAAAATTTAATGAAAACATTCACAATTCACTAGCAGTAGTGAAGCAATGTTTTTTATAATTGAAAAATATCTGTTTTTTTCCATGAAACCACTGATAACATGGTTTTTTTTTCAACATTCCTTTTCTCTAATGACGAATAAAATGAATTTTATAAACAAACAAAATATGATTCAATTATATTTTATCTCTAAATTCTATTCGCAAGTTTTTATGAAACTTTTCCCACGCAATGAAAAGTTCCATGAATCACAGGATATTTAATTTTTCATGACAAGAATTCTAGAGAAAATCAATCGTTAATGTGAATGCATGCTTGTGACACTAGTGAAATCCAATGCTTTTTTTCAGCTGTTGATTGAAAGGGGAGAAAAAACATTGAAAACAAATTTCTCCGTATACTGGCTTGTCAGATTTTCGCCGGTAAAAAATTTAATCTACTACATGTTGAGAGTGTCAAAGGGTGCAAAAGTCCCTGGACGTTGAGAGTGCCTTTGGCAGTGTAGACACGAGTTCACGGCTAATTTCAATTGTACAGAGGGGTGCCATCGAGGAAATTCCCTCTATACGATTAATTAATTCCAGTTTGTTACAGTGGAAAGCAATTAAAATATTACACGGTCGATCGTCATAACAATTTTCATCAATAATACAAAATCAATTATGACAAAATCAATGACTTATTACAGACAATAGAGGAGCTCATTACGCTTGTCCATGCACTAAATTGCAGGAGTTATTTTTTTTATAGATAAGTTCACTATGACGTACTGAATGTAAATGCACAAAATACTTACAAATGAAGGAGGTAAAGTGCCGCCATTTTGCGAAAAACTGTTGCACTTGGGGCCACCAATGATAATGACCTTCATTGTAGATTATTAAATTTCCTATTTTTTTTGTTCACTAATTTCTTTTGTATCTATTACTTTCCTTTTGGTGAGTCTGTCAAATTTTGCGTCATTCCCACGTTTTGAAAACTTAATAATTAATACTTTCCGTCACTGGCTGAAACACTTTCGAGTCTTGAATAATATCTTTAACAATGAATATTACAATTGAAAAAACGAAGGACTTTAACACCCAAGGGTCATGATTTTTTTATATATTCATGCATTTTTCAAATGCTCAAACCGTCGATGTTACTTCATTATGAGATTGTCATTGAAGATATTTTTGAGAACCACGGAGTATTTCAGCCGGTGCAGAAAAAAATGAAAAATTTCCATGTAAGTTTGATATTAATTACAAAAGTTTCCAAAGCGTAGGGATGACGCAAAATTCTACATGATTTTCCACGAAACTACTTTACCAACAGTAGCCCAGATATATTTGATTTTTTTTCATTGAGTAGTACACCGGTGCCGTGTAATTCTCCATAACTCTGAAATTTCCACCAAAATAATGGCATTTGCAACGCGAAGTTTACGAATTTTATGTAAATTATACAGTGGCAGTTCCACAGCTCCATATTCAACACTACGTAAACCAATTCTACGTGTAAATTTAATTGGTTATGCACAGAAATACAAATATTCATCTGAAAGTAAGTGATAAAATACGAGCATAACCTCAACCACGTGTTTCATACGTAAGTAGAGAAAACAAATATTTATCCTAATTTTTTTTGTCTCCTTCATTTTCAAATAGCCAATGCACCAAAGATAACTGGAAGTTTAACGAATATTCAATCAACCACTTCACAAATTTCATCATTATCAAAGAATTTACCAAATAATAATGAACAGAGTGGAGATAAAAAGAGTAAAGAGGATGAAGAAACACGGAAAGAACGTGAGCAGTCTTGGAAAATGATGAAGTGGAGTTTTATTATATTTGGGGTAGCAATGGCTTCTACTGGTACGCTAATTATTTATGAATTGTCAAGGCCAAATTATGATGAGCATGGTAATGTCATTGAGGATGAATTCAGTAGCTTACCGCTTCCTCAGCAAATTTGGAAGAGACTGTGGAGAGAAATTAATTATTACACAAAGGTAATTCTTCTGATAATTTCTGCTGTTCTTCATGAATTTTCTCGGTATATTTTCATTCTGGTGGTTTCAGTTCGTTCAAGAACCCAGCAGAGACAAATTACTGCCGGATCCGTTGAAACATCCGTACACGCAACCGCCTTACACTCTGGTATTAGAAATGACTGATGTATTAGTTCATCCTGACTGGACAGTACGTATCTTTATGGTTCATTGATGGTGCACATCTTTTTTTCATGGAAAAATTTCTTATTCTGATTTTCAATAGTCAAAATTGTTGATTAACACACGTCAGAACAATTTGAGAAAATTCCCTCAATTGTCGACACTACTACAATTACATTTTGCAATGTAGGGGAAAATGGTAGAAAATGAAGAAATTTGAGTTTTTGAGATTTTTTTGAGTATTTACTTTGTGCAACGAAAAAATTTGAAAAAAAATTGAATAATGAATTTTTCAGAAAACGACGTTTTGAGAAAAAATGTGCGGAATGTGAGAAATTAAGTTTTCGATTTTTTTTGGGAGAAAATTTTGTAGCCATATTATTAATGATTCTCCAATTTTGTCAATATGAGAAATTTTTCCATGAGAGATTATGTTCTAGAACCTTCATCGATTTATGTGAAGAAAAAATTTCAAGGATTTAATAATGTTCTTCTCTTGTTCAGTATCAAACTGGCTGGAGATTTAAGAAACGTCCTGGCGTTGATCAGTTCCTCGAGGCTGTGGCTCCACCACAATTCGAAATCGTTGTTTACACAGCAGAACAAGGAATGGTAATTAGAATTCAACTTATTCTCTATTATAGGGAAAGATGGGGTAAGATGGGCACTTTAACAAAAAATTTCAGAACGAAATTTGAAAAATTTAATCGTTAAAAGAAAAATCATTTTTTAAAAAGAAGTTTTCGAAAAATTAAAAATTCTTTTTTCTCGAAAAATTAATTTTTTTCGGAAAATCGGTGTTTTTTGTTTTTATGAAGAATTTGTTTTTCTAAAAAATCGACTTTTTCAAAGAAAAATCAATATTCTGTTTCGAGAAATTGAAAGTTTCAATTTTTCTGGCTAAATTGCCGTGAAGTTCAGATTTCTCGGATTGTTTTTCTCGAAATTCATCACTTTCGAGGAAAAACCATCAAATTTCATAAAGATTATAAACCTTCAATGCTTTCACCTTCAAAAAATACTATCACGGTTCATCTTCCCCTAAGAAATCAAATTCGTTGCATCACTAATTTTTTTCATGAAAATACGAATAATGAATTATTTATCACTTGAAAAATCTGTCAATAAACTTTCAATTTTTCATAATTTTCAGACTGTTTTTCCAATTTTGGACTCACTTGACCCTCAAGGCTACATAATGTACAGACTTTTCCGTGACACAACTCGATTTGTCGACGGCCATCACGTGAAGGATCTCGATGCTCTCAATCGTGATCTCAGTAAAGTAATTGTGGTAGATTGGAATGCAAACAGCATAAAACTTCACCCTGAAAATGCCCTCAAGTTACCAAGATGGACTGGTAATGATGATGACACAACATTGTATGATCTAGCATCATTTTTAAAGGCAATACTCGTCACAAACGTCGATGACGTCAGAGAAGTACTGAATTACTACAGACAATTCGATAATCCACTTCAGGCATTCAGAGAGAATCAACGGAAATTGCTTCAACAAATGCAGGAAGATGA
This sequence comes from Aleiodes sp. PSUC_FEM 10030003, assembly GCA_018902275.1. Taxonomy (NCBI): domain Eukaryota; kingdom Metazoa; phylum Arthropoda; class Insecta; order Hymenoptera; family Braconidae; genus Aleiodes; species Aleiodes sp. PSUC_FEM 10030003. The sequence continues at coordinate 24,490 of JABSMS010023481.1, forward strand.
GACTCACAAAGCACAGTTAGAGAGTGCAAAAGCTTTGACATCCAGATGGTCGCCATCATTTTTGCGTTCCCATTGAATTTTATTTACTATTATATTTAATATCGGTATCAAATTATGAAAATTAAAATTTCGTTTTAAAAGAAAACGATCACGTATTGAAAATATTTTAATTACAAAATCAGTCACGATAAATTCATTCATGAATTTTTAATTTAATGGAAAATCTTAAAAATGTTGAGCTACTTTGGAAAAATTGATAAAATCAATTTATTAGGAAGCTGTTAATGAAGAAAATTAATAAATGAAATTACATGTCGCTTCATGAAAATTCCGCAATTATTAGGATCTTTTTATTTATTGAAGAAAACATTTATTTATTAGAATAAAACGATTCTCCTAATAATTATGAAATTTTAATCGAAAATTATGTTTAGAATTACTTTATATGCTCAAAAAATTTCCGAAATTTTCAATCTCTCATTTAACAACACGTAATATTATTCACTGATTTTTTAAATCATTTTATAAACATCCATCCGGTTTTATAAATTTTTCCAAAAACATTCAACATCCTTAAGTGAATTTTCTAACTATTCAGGATTTCAAAATCCATCAGTAAAACGACTTTTTTTCGTAGAATTCCTTCGCTTCTTCAGCGTTATACTTGGCAAATACGACATATCCTCATCGAAATATTGATCATCCACAAACATCGGCATTTCAATAAATTCACCATTATGACCATCAACTTCATTTTCTTGTGACACACTAACAAGTTCCTGAGTATTGACGGGTGTAAGTACACAACAATCATCATCCTCAACTTTAATTGATTCTTGAGTTAACTGATCAACTCTTGTCTCATCCGTTGCGGTTTCAAGCCAAGTGATAACTTTTTGAGCGGAACCAGCTTGCGGAATTGGATCTTGTGATTCAGTTACTTCCCAAATTGCTAACAACGATGGCGAGAGAACATCGACGTATTGATTCAATTCTTTTATGGATTGTTTCCATTCGGGTGCTGTATTGTAATCGATTTTTGGTGGCTGTTTGTATTTCAGATTTTTGTTCGAGAAAGAATCGAAAACTGTTTTCATGTTCGACTGATCAGACAATACCAAAGGGGCCACATAATTCTGCATTAATCTTCGTTTATCCCAGGCTTCCAATGAGTAATACGCACTGGTATTAACGAATGAATTATTATCGAGAACTTCGTCATAATTGATACGCTGATAAAAAATATCACCGATTGAATTTTGAGTCAGGAAATATACATTTTGGGAATTATCTTGGATCAATTGAGAGCCAGCAGTCGAAAGTTTCACTCTCGTCTTCAGCATTGGATCCAAACATTTTCCTAATAAATTACATTCTCTCAATGTATCAATGATACTTGGCGGAGCATAGGGCAAATGAAAATTATGAGGTTCATCAAAATCTTCCCATGTGTTCAATATTATTTTTGTGTCCCCCGTCAATTGTGTTGAGAGTGTGATGATCTCTTTGCCATTGTGTGGAAGAACATTGGCTGTTATTGGAGCACTCTGAAGCTGGTGAGTCCATTTTTGACGCGTAGGATCCTGAGGGTATCTGCTATCAAACATCAGTAGACTGAGGTAAGTACTTACGTAGTGACGCGCCTCTCTTTGACTCGGGATTTCCAGAGAAATTTGCTCGAACTCGTCTATGTAGGATTTTGGGCACATGGTAAGTACTGGTTTATCTACAGATTTCTGTTATGGAGAAATGAAAATTAGTAATGTGGAATGAATTTATCGCATCAAGGAATTTATTTCATTAAGGGGGGGAGGGGGTATACCAGTTTTCCCAGCTATATGAAGGAATAAATATTGACACATGCCGATTTTCATATTACCCCGTCTTTCCCTAATCCCAAAATTTAATAACTGACATACCCTCAAATCTAAATAATGGACACAGCATCTGTCAGCAACAGTAATCACATGAGAACTCCATTTATGATACCTGACGCTCCTCCACTTGTCTTCCATTCTTGAACTCCCCTGCAATCTACCCTTCGATCGAGTCTTCCTAATAATTCAAAAAAGCTTTGTTTTCTCATTCGATAATTACATTTTTTTCAAATCCCCATCCAATCAACTTACCTCGACGATAAATCACAAATCCGTATTTGATTCTTCAGATTGATAGTGCAAAATTCGCGAGGATCAAACGGATTCAAATCTGCCGTTATGAATGGTGACGTCGAATCTCGACTATTCAGGTATCGCAATGTCAATTTATCACCCTTCTCCGTTAAAAAATAGAATGCACACTCGTATTTCATCCTTGCCATTATTCTGTATCCATTGTCAACTGCAGTGTGTCTCAAATCAAATACTTGACTGGAGAGTGGAGATTTTCCTGCCCGCTTCAAAATTGGCTTCCACATTGAGCTCTCGCGGGCAATTAAAGGAGCAGTTATCAGTTCTTCACCGTAAGGAAATATTAATACATTCTCGCCATTTATCACAATATTTTCTAATGTACCACCATTGAAATAATAATTGTATTTCCCATTGAAGTCAGGATCTGGATCCATATCAATGAGTTCTGCTAAATCTGCTACATATTTCGGTAATTCCATCGACGACGCTCCATCTTTAGAATGAAAATTCTCGCTCCGCCGAGTTAATGGAAAACCTGAAAAGCGATACTTGATGAATTGAGTTTTGGTGATCGATAACGAATCTCAGTTGGTTAATTAAAGTGCCGTTGTGTTGAATTTTTTAACAGGCTCTGCATTCCAAGAAAGTTATAATCATTCAGACTTTCATCGGAGAACATGAAGTTTGAATTTATCGGTTATTCTTTATGTTTACATTATTGATGAGAAGTCTGCAGTCGTATGAATAGGAAGGGATGAAATACTAATGCTTATCGTTTTCTAACGGTAACACGTCAATTCAACCCTCGACTTTTCATCCCAAAAATTCATCCCTGAAAATTTAATCTCTTTAACTTTTCATCTCTTAAAATTTCATCTCTCCGACTATTCATAGCCTAAAGTTGTTTTCTTCTGACTCTTCATCCCAAAAATAAATTTTACTGAATTTTATTGCCCCTAAAAATTAGTGGAGTTCATAAATATAATAAAAATAGGATCGAAAGATATTTAAAAGGAATTTCCGATCATTTGTAAATACTCTTCGAGTGTGTGGTTTGAAATCGCGAAATATTAATTATTCATGTGACAAGATTTGGAAAACGATATTACATTTCGAATATTCATGGAATATGTGTTATAAAATTGTAAAAGTATCATAATAATAATTATTCTTTTCATAATT
>JABSMS010023492.1:0-10813 GCA_018902275.1 Aleiodes sp. PSUC_FEM 10030003
ATAATTATTATTTCTCTAGATATAATTGTAATATTTAAAGACCTCACACCTGAGAGGAGATTGTTGCTGAGCTGAGTTTCGGTCCGAGGGAATGTAATAATTGATTCTTCTCGATTGTTGTTGTTAGATCGATTTTTGGAATATCGATCGGACGCTGCAATACGTCCTGGCACCCATTTGTTTACTTTCGTTTTTTTTTCTTTCAGAAATTTATTTATTGGTTATTCGTTTGAGCGTACGGGATTCTCTGATTTAACCCGTAGGTCAGAAATTACGTCACAATATATACAAGAAACAAAAGATATCAAAAAAAATCCATCTCAAGCCACGGAAATCCTCACGAGGGCGCGCTAGCAGGTCACAATAGTCGCTCGTGAGGATTTTCGTGGCTTGAGAGGCTTGTGATTGAATATGGCTGTGTAGTTTGACTACTATAGGCCAGCTATGCGCAAGCATAGCACAATAAAGAAGAAGAAGCAGAAAAGGCTTGTGATACATTGAAAAAAAAAATCGTGGCAAAACCGTAAAAAATTTTGACACACTCAGTACTGAGAGAATTTTTTTTTCGAAATCATTTTGAAAAATGGTGAATTTAGTGGATTTATTTAATTTAAAGACGTAATCTTTCTGGATTAATTAAAAGATTGTGTGTATGGTGTTGTGTAGTGGTGTGTGCATCACCTCACAGTATATGGTGGCTCTCTCCAACTTGTATTTTTAATATTTCTCCATGCAAGTGCAATAAGGAAAATAACCCATAAAAGAAATGAAAAAAGAGACGAATATCCGTATAAAGTTGATCTGTGATAAAAATGAATGATATATTATTATCATTATATAACATGACAATTATTTGCAATACATTATATTATTGAATTAATAAAGTTTCACTCGTATGAGTGTATTTCAGACTTCTAATTTTTAATTATTTTTTTTGCCTATGTCTTTACTTTCGTTACTTTATTTTCGTTTTTGGCTACATGGGGGTCGGGCGGGCGACCCCCATGTAGCCATTCAGCTCATCGAGGAGCAGAGATATTAACCGTACTTTCGGGTGGTGATCAAGAAAAATAGTACACGGCCAGAAAGTTGGATGCCCTGGCGTACGTAATATAAGGCCGAGGCGAATCCTTGTACAGCCAGGAAATCTAACTTTCTGGCCTTGGGTCGCAATATACTATTCCCATGGATTCTATGGACAAACGCTCATGTCCATGGACTTTTTTCATGAAAAAATTTTATGCTTCGTTTCCATAGAATTCGTCTATGGATGAATAAATTAACTTCATGTCATGTCCATGGAAAAAGTTCTTAAATATCCATGGACTGACCATGGAAAATCCATGGACGTGTCTATGGCCAGTCCATGGCCCTGACCATGGACCGTTCATAGGAAATTTTCATACGTGTTTGCACAAACAAAATTGTCATGAATCGTATATTAATTACCTAATGAGCTTATTCATAAAGTTTCAGGAGTTTAGCGTATTTCTTTGTCTTGGTCCACAAACTGCGGACCCCCTCAATTCCAATATTTTCATTGATAGTGAAAGTACATATTCACCGGAGACTTTTTTTCAGCCCATTAGATATATTACAAAAAAGATCAGCTGATATTCTCCACTAAGTTTATATATTCCGGAGATATTCACAATGTAATTTGGGATATTTTTCTTAAATTACATCTTATCATTGTCTCCCGAAGTATTAATTAATACTCAATTTATTTGTCAGGTTGGTAAAGCAAGATCATTCGAGTTGGGAAAGTTTTTTAAACGCACATACGGCGAGTGGCTTATCAACAAAAATCCACAAGTCGTTAAGATATTTTGCAGCGTATCAAAACGTTCCGAAGCTACCGGTCAATTATTCGCAGCCGGGCTATTTTCTCCGAATGCCGATGAAAAGTAAAATCCGTTATTATTTTTCTTCAAAAATTCTCCTGATTAATCTTCATTATTGAGAATATAGAAGATATAGAATTATGAATGAATTATTTTAAGATGGAATGAAAAATTAAATTGGCAGCCTGTCCCCATCACCAAAGTTCCCATAGAATCAGACTGGTTATATCATTCAACAGCAGGAGTTTATGTTGATTTTCAAGAATCATTGGATGAAACGGAAAAAAATGATCCGAAATTAATTCACTATTTAAAAAATAACAGAGGCTTCTATAATTACTTATCGCAACATGCAGGCTACAATGGTACTCATACACTTGCTTACATGGTCTACGTAACGTTATTGAGCGAGGTAAACTATTTTGAATATTTTCACTGCTTTTCAAAAATATGTGATTCAATCTATGAAAGTGCTGAATAATTATTGTTTGTGCGGAACCTATGAGGAGAAGCGGAGTTAGATGGGCATTGGATCTTCAATGATTTCATTGGAATGCTGGAAAAATTTTCAACTCAAAATATGGAACAGAATTGATTTTTGTGTATTTTCAGAATATTTTGAATTTTATAATTGGATTCAACCCTCTCATCTGATTTTACTTCTCCCCACCTTCCAACGGGCGTCGTATGCAAGCAGTAGTGCCTGACAGTATCTCTGACCTGCAAATTAATTTTCTTCTTTCTGTCTGGACTCGAACCCACGCGTTTATTATCAAAAAAATTGCCAAGTATCTGACTGCATTTTTTGGGGGTATATTAATGCCCGAACCGTCTTCTTTTTCGTTAATTTAAAAAAAAATATAATTTCTTTTAATGTTTGTGCAAGCTGAAGACTTCTTCGGGGTAAAAAGTATTGTTTCACATTTACTTGGATTAATTTTGAACTCCAGATTGCAGCAGTAGTTGTTGATTCTATATAATAACTTTTGGACTTGTTTTTGTACTTCAGTTTGTTTTTTGCCAGTAGCGTAAAATAAGACGTCATCTGGAAAAGCAATGCCTTTTTGGGTCGGTTCGGAATGGAGACAAAATAGTTCAAGTAAGCCGTCTATGTTAATGTTGAAAATTTTTGGTGAATTTACCGTGCCCGGTTGTGAGTCATTTAAGACTTCAAAAGTTAATATGGAAATCTTGTATGCATTCATGACTCGGATTTTCTTTACAGTCTATCATATTGTGAATTGCTCTGATTAGGTATTCCGAGTCTTTCATGAAGAGTTTATAGATTAAGCCGTCAAGCCCTACTGTATCAAATGCTTTTTCGATGTTGATGAACCGAGCGCCCACACATTGAGTTTTATTAAGTGTTCAGTGAAAGTCTGACGAGAATCCCTCGGCCGCGTGGATGGCTCGGCCACCACTGAGCCCTTAAAATTTCTACTCATTCTCGAGATAAACCTTAACAAAAGATTCCATGCTCTTCATAGCTGAATTTCACGTCTTTTTTAGTATGACTTGGGTCTAAAGCTACCAGAATGGACCAAACCTATTTTCTTCGATGGGAAACTCGCTCATGAAGCTGGCGCAGAGTTTGCTGTACGGGGCTTCACAACTGAACTACAAAAATATGGAGCAGGTGAGTAGCGTAATGGGCAGTACTTAAGTTGCCGTGGAATTTTTTAGAAACCCTGACGGCTTTTTGCATGCCGTAAAAATGCCGTATTTATACCGTGAAAATAGCGTGTTTATACGGTCACCCACGGTATTTTTGGTTCATTTTTATACCGTCGTGATACCGTTTCTATACCGTCTCAATACCGTAGAAATACCGTGTTCATGCGGTATTTTTCACGATTTCCGTACATTCATAATTTGGCAATTTCACGGGATATATACGGTATTACTACGGTGTAACGACAGTATTACTTCGGCATAGCGACGGTATTATTACGGTATATATACCGTATTTTGGTGTTATGATTATGGTATATATATCGTGTTACCCTTCTCTGACTCCAGAACAGGCCACAAGGTTCCATCAACAAATGACTCTACGCTCGAGAATATATTGACATTTTATAAGCCTCCGCTTAGGGAAAAAATGCGAACTCTAACGGCAGCCGTAGAACTAACGCTACCCTCTTTCCACGGTATATGCGCCGTATTTTCACGGTATATATACGGTATTGTTACCGGATGTTTCAATCTCGTGGCAAAAATGTATACGGTATATATACCGTCTCAATACCATAGCTATACCGTGTTCATACCGTAGAAATACCGCATTAATACGGCAGATACACTGCATCAATACCGTAGATATACCGTACAAATACGGCATACTCACGGTATATATGCGGTATAAAAATGGACCAAACATACCGTATATCTACGTTATAAACACGGTGTTAATACCGTCACGGTATTAATACCGTAGAACTACGGTGGTGAGAAAATCACCAGGGAATAAAAGTTTCTTCTACATCCCTCTGTCATGTACGACATGTCAATTCTTTGAACTCGAAACACGGTTCTTGTAATATATACCTGCTCAGTGATGTAATGATTATAAAACATTTACATCATCCGAATGTTATGAACATGAGAATTTACCACCGCTTCCCATTCTGAAGCCAAATATTTGTGAAAATTGAAAATTTATATTATTTATTCTCAATTATCAATTCATAATCAGCCTCAGTTTTAGCATTTTATATATAATAACCAAGCACTGGTGAAGGAACAAACTCTTTATCCAGCATCAACATCACCCAGGATACGCGACTAGGTCTTCTAGAAGACCGGGGTAAATGACTGTCATTTTTTTCATGCTAGATCCTAAAATACATTTCTATAGATGTGTTCCCGTCATATTCTGACTTTTATGATGTAAGTGTAAGGGATAGTAATCGTACGTGAACCGAGTACTACCCCGTAATGAAGAATCGTAGAAGAGAGATCAGTATAACGGTACTTATTTCTCTTTCAAATATCTCCAAAACAAATGGATTTAGAGGAAATTATTATGAGACCTTTTTCGTAGGAAATGCGGTAGGCAACGAAAAAAATCTCAGAAGTTTTTCTAAACTCAGTACGTGCTGAGATACTTGCGAAATAATCTCAACGTCATTTTTGGAACTAATTTTTTTTACAACGAATGTTAATTATTATTACCTCCGAGTTTCTCGTTCGATTCACTTTACGTAAATCCATTTTTCAAGGTATATGGCTAAAGATGTGGCTCGACAATATCGATAATTTTATAGCAGATGAATGGCCGCAAAGGAGAGCATTTATTTGGTCTGGTCATGATCAGAATGTTGGTGATTTACTAGTTGCACTTGGTGCCTTCCGCGAGCCCCACGTTCCCGTCTACAACAGTGCAATTATCTTCGAATTGCGTCAAATTGAGAAAGAGTATTACGTGAAGGTAAGATTTAATCCTCCAACGCTTTGCTACTTACGGTAACAAATAAAACAGAATATGGAGATATTCTCATTTTTAATGTAGTTTCCTCACTATCCACAGCAAATAGACAAATTCTCGTGTGACTGATAACACAATGCTATCCGTGAGCGTTGAACGAAGAGCGTTGAATTTAGAATCGGGCTAAGGGTTTCGGCCACCTCATGAGGAGAGTGCCGCATCCTAGAAAGAAAAAGAAAGAACGGCCTGCTGAAAGAATGTGGAGCTGTCACGTCTGTAGAGTAAAATCTGTATTTTACTCTACAGACGTGACAGCTCCACATTCTTCCAGCAGGCCGTTCTTTCTTGAGAGCTGAAGAGCTACTCTATCTTTTCATTTTATTATTCCATAATGACAGTTATTATCTTTAGAGAAGGTTAGACTCCGTGCAATCACCAATTTAATTAATGTAGAACTCTGAATGACAATTTATACTCTAAGCTATTAAATAAAGATGCATGATTCCGCAAAGGAATCGAAACGTCGGTGCCAACTGAATTTAGTGTATGAAATTTATTAGTATAGCAGCACGTAAAGAAAAGGTTGTGACTATTTGCACCACATACAGAAAATCCATAACCATACAATCAATCCAAAATTTAAAATTAAAATTACTCTAATTTGCTGTAGAGAGGGCAGCGGAGTAGGGATATGATTGTGTTTGTGGTTTCACGAATATCTGAATGGAAAATGGCATAGCACTGGATAGCTCAATAGGTAGAGTACCCGACGCGTAATTGGTTGATCCGGGTTCAACTCCCGGTGCAGGGCGATCCAAATTTTTTCTTGGCAATCCGTGAACCGTGTGTGGTGCAAATAGTCGTACCCTAAAGAAAATGTCATGACGCTTATGCCATAACCGGGGTCATCGCAATTGCCATGGCCATTTCGCATTTTTTGCCATGACTTTTGGTCATGACATGATGGAGGTATTACATTTTTTTCAATCTCTCTCTTCAGTGTGACTCACATGCATGAATGAATGAATCATGCATGAATCACATGCATTTGTGAGATTATTGAAAAAAATGTAATATCTCCATCATGTCATGACCAAAAGTCATGACAAAAAGTGCGAAATATCCATGGCAATTGCCATGAACCCGGTGGCACAAGTGCCATGACATTTCTCTTACGTGAGTGACCAGAAAGGCCGATTTGTTAACTTATGAACTAATACTACGGTCGGATAAAATACTATTGTTAAAAAGACATCCTGACGTATCATAGATGATAAAAGTATATATGATTGGCCTATATATGAAGATACATTTCATGCTAATGAATTTTATTCATCCATTTTGTTTCAGCGATATATCAAGTTAACATCACAAGAATATTTATGAATAAATATCTTTCAAATATATGTCAGATACATTATACTGAATAATAGGGCTCATAGAAACTCAAAATATATGAGTTTTCAATATAGCAGGTATATTTATGTATCTATATTATGTATCTGAAATGTATATAATATGTATATTGAGAACATATATATTTTTATTTCACTCGTATATCTAAGATACATTCTATATACAGGAATAATGGATGACATAAATAAACTGCAAATATGAATCAATTCATTCTCCAATCACATATCTTTTATGTATTTAAACAATATTTGCAATGCTTAAAATATTCTGTAGGATGTGTTTGCGAGCTGCGTGACAGATTCGGGTGAGAAGAAAGATTTTAATTCAAGTTGAAAAATTTGTTTATTCCACAATTCCACTCTATTCACGGAAACATGAGTTAATTGATTATGCTAAAGCAGAATACATAATCTAAATCTATAACTACAATGTATAACATTAATATCAAGAATAGTAGTGCAGCAGCAAGACTATCAGGGGACGAACAGATCAGTGAAGTTAAACAACGAAGGATGTGGATATTACATGGATGGATCACCGCTTAGAATTTTTTTAATTTATTTTTCTTAACCATAATCCGTAGAAACTGATACGCATTGAATGGTACAGTTATACCATCTTTATTGCCGTATTTACCAGTTTTTTTATGAGCAGAAGAAATGTTCATTTTTCCCAGGATCTATTCAGAGTATATTTCACCTATAATTAAATTATATGAAATAACCATCCTTTCTATAAATAATTTGTATACGACTTATAATTTTGAATATATCTCGAATATATCGAAATCGGCTAATTTCTACGTATGCCAGATATATCGTACATATATTTCCATGGAACTGAAACATACCTGAAAAGTATCCGTTACATATATTTCAGATATGAATATTTCCGTGCGTGTGATCGACTATTAGTTCGAGTATACCCGGGAAAAAATGATCAGATCTGATCAGATTAGAACAGGCATGAGTCTTCAGGTCTGATCAGACCCGGTCATTTTTCATATCTGATCTGACCTGAAGACTCATGCCTGTTCATAGCTGATCCGATCTGATCATTTTTTCTCAGGCAGGATCAATTAAATTATTCTTCTTGATTGAAGATAATTTATTATATTTTATCCTTGATGAATATATTGAAGACAACAGTAAATATTTTGTTCATTCTACAAAGCAAGTGCGAGTTGATCATATTATTCCTTTTTAAAAAATCAATTTGTCATTATTAATTAATTGTGATCAGATAAAAAATATTTTCCATGTCATTGTAGAGGGCAATTATTTATGTCAAAAATCAGATATGTTAAGAAATTTTTTTTTTAATACTAAACGTATGTACATGTAGATTTACACTCATAGTTATTAATCTTTTGTAAATTACTGCGTATTTAACGATTCAGATATGAACAGACATGGACAGGCACGAGCAGGCATGGACAGGCATGGACAGGCATGAGCGAGTTCCGAAAAAAATAGCCCATGGAAAAAATAGACCGGAAAAAACAGACCCGAAAAAATAGCCCTGGAAAAAATAGCCCACGGAAAAAATAGCCCACAGAAAAAATAGACCGGAAAAAATAGCCCACGGAGAAAATAGCCCACGGAAAAAATAGCCCATAGAAAAAATAGCCCACGGAAAAAATAGCCCATGGGAAAAATTGCCTTCAAAAAGTACAATGAAATAATGTGAAGAAAAAGCATTTTAATAAAATTTCTCAAACAAAATAATGATCAACAAAATCAATCCACAAAGAAAGTCGTAAAAAAAAATTATATGAATATAATGATGACAAAAAATCGCCGTAAATATCACAATGAGAAACTTATATATATATATATACATGTGATTGAATATTATAAAAAAAAAGAAAAGGAAATTACCACTGAAACTTCTCAATCAAGATTCCGGAGCCGGGTGAGCTCGCGGACTGAGTCCAAGAATTTCGAAATATTGAGTTTTTTTCGAATTCCATTAGTTCTGAGCCTTGCTGTACACTTAAAACAATGAAAAAATAGTCTCATTAAACTTAGCCCAATATTGACGACTCTTGAGGAAACGAGGAGAAAATGAAGAGCGAAAAGTCTAGATGAAAAAAGACGATATGTCATAAACGTAATCAATACAGTTGATTTTCGAACACCGCGAAAAAATCAGTAAAATCATTACAAGAAAAGTGATTAAATACTTACTTTGGGTGGAGCATCGAATTTCGAGCATCGCCATTCAGTCCAATTGACAGTTTCCCTCTTAATCCGTACATAAAACCACGAATTATATCACACAATTTTCGTTTTCCTTTATTGGAAGATATGATCGCCATTTTTAACGATGTGTTCACTTTAAAGGTAACTCACGTAATAAAAATGGAGCAAATTTTTCAGCGAAAGAATTTCTTTCTTTCGATTGAAAGAAAGAAAGAAAGAGGAGTAGAATTGAAATCAAAACAACATTTGAATGAAAAACTCGATGAATAGAAAAGAATGAGAAACGAATGTCAACAAAGCACTAGCGGTGGATTACGGTGTTAACATCATCATTTCCATCAATCGCAATCTCGTCATTGTGAGAAAAATGAAACTTCTGGAGGATGAATACAAAAGGCATATATTCATTACTTCTGAAATAAAATATTCAATATTTATTTGAAAATATCTCGTCGCGATCTTGTTCGTGATATGTGTATAGGTATTGAGTGAGTGGGTGTTTAATATGGTCGATGTGGAGGAGTTGGGCGAGTGAATGGTGGGTGAGTGGTTAATATGGTCGGTGTGGGGAAGTTGGGTGAGTGGATAGTGGGTGGGTGGTTCACATGGTCGGTGTGGGAAAGTTGGGTGAGTGGATAGTGAGTGGGTGTTTAATATGGTGGGTGTGGGGGCGTTGGGTGAACAGATAGTGGGTGAGTGGTCAATATGGTCTCTGTAAGAGAGTTGGGTGAGTGGATATGGGATGGGTGGTTAATATGGTTGGTGTCGGGGAGTTGGGTGAGTGAAAACTGAATGATAGAAAAGTGAATGAATGATTTAAAAAAAGAGAGTGTAGATGTGATTGCGAAACTTCTGAACGTAGTTAAAAAAATCAATAGTATGAGAGTATCAAAGTATTCTTTCTATTGAATTTTTTTTTCTCTGAGCTATTTCTTCCATAAAATATTTCTTCTGTTGGCAACTTTTCCCATGTCATTTTTTTACCGTGGTATATTTTTGCCGGTCTATTTTCACCAGGGCTATTTATTCCGACTACCGAGCAAATTTTACTTAGCATTTTAATTCCTCATAATCAATAAAATATTCTTAAGAGTTTTTTAATTGCATAGCAAAGGTATTGATGTAGTCCATGAACTCATTGAAATCGATAAATGAAATTATAATATGAACCGAACGACTTTGCTTATCGATTTATGTTCTTTAAATATTGTTGAATTGTCATACGTAAGGTTCTAGAAATACAATGAAACAAGTAGTTTGTAATCCTAAATAGGTTAACATTTCAATTGTCTGTGTATTCCTAGATTTTAATCTTTGTGAATAAATTAAGAAAGTTTTCTTGAAATACAGAGACATCGAATATTTTTATGCATGGCAAATTGAATAATCCCCAATCGCCACTACAATAGGCCTATAGGGGAGGAGGAAAGGAGGGGGAGTCAGAAGCAGATTTGACTTATTTTGACGAATGTATTAGAAAAGGACAGAGCTATCAATAAATAATGAATCCAAGTGACAACTTTTGTCATCACTAAGTTGTAATTGTTGATTAACTACAACTCTGGGACAACTTTCGGATGAGAAAAGTCTTCAAAAATTGTATGATTCCTAGCCAAAAAAAATATTGTCACCTTTGAAATCCCTCTCCAAACTGTTCGAAATTACTTTTACAATGAGACAACTTTGAAGACGAAGGAACAACTCGGGAAGACTTATTTTTTGACTTGGGGAATAATCCAGAAATTCGTACTTTTGTGGATAAACTATTCACGAGCTTAAAAGTTTAACAGGTTACCAAATTTAAAAGTGGATAGCGATCATGATTACACGATTTATCACCATAGATATAGGCCCACTATAGCTTGTCCTAGAGCTATAACAATTTCTAATTATCGTCGGTACTTATTCGAACGATTTGACTC
>JABSMS010023503.1:0-10812 GCA_018902275.1 Aleiodes sp. PSUC_FEM 10030003
AATTTTTTACCCTGAAAACCATTTCTTAGAAATCGTAAAAAATATTTGAAAAATGAGGTTCTCTAAAGTTTAAACAATCTCCATTATTCATTTCAGTAGCGAAGAGGTAAAACAGGATAAGTCGATTTTCCCTGCCAATTGTTTTTCTCAAATATCTCGGAAACCAGTGGAGATACGTCCTTTTTGCCCGAATGCTTTTTTGTAGCTCTTGAAATTCTGTACGGAAAAGCAATAACGCAAAAAGGGCGTATCTCCATTAGTTTCCGAGATATTTGTAAAAAAAGATCGGCGAAAAAAATCGACTTATCCTGTTTTACCTCTTCACTACTGATTTATAAAAACGGAATGTTTGAAAAAAAAGTTATATATTGCAAAATGTAATTTGGGTAATGCTGATCTATGAATTCCTTCAAATTTTTGTATCGTCATTTAATTAACAATTTCCACTCCTGAAAATATCAAAATGTGCAGTATGGTCAGTACGAAACTATTGATGGTACTTGGATTGCCTTAAAGATGGAAACGTCTCGAATTTCTATAGAAAACTGATGTTAGACAATTTTGAAAATACGACAAAATCATGACGAACGTGCTCCGTCAATTTTTTTCGTGACAGTTGGGATAAATGAGTCGATAAAATTTAATTAATTGAAATACTTTTTATTTCTCAATATTTGCTGAACTCACTATTCTTACAAATTCATGAAAATTTCTCGTTCAAGCGATCCACCCACATTTACATTAATTTAAAACAAAATGAAAAAAAACTCATACACATCCTGTTTCTCTGTATTTGTCTGAAAATATAGAGAATATCGAATTATGATGAATGAATTTTTTTGAAAGCTTTCATCTAAAATAAAGCTTCATCTCTTTTAAAATTTTTTTGAATAATTAATCGTTCAGTCTCTGAGTATAATGTGAATCCACTTTCTGCAACATTTTCAAAGTATTTTTCCAGTATTACCTTATTATATTGAAACGTGAAGAAAATGAGAAATTTTTAAATCTTTTTTGTGAATGAAAATTAGAGCTCCAAAACAGATTGTCACGAAAATTTCTCTCCCTTCCTTAATTTCTGAGACATTCTATGAAGAATTATATTGAAAGATAATTCGACAAATGATGCTTCACCTCTTTGCTATTGAATTAATTTTTA
Source organism: Aleiodes sp. PSUC_FEM 10030003 (assembly GCA_018902275.1). Lineage (NCBI taxonomy): Eukaryota > Metazoa > Arthropoda > Insecta > Hymenoptera > Braconidae > Aleiodes > Aleiodes sp. PSUC_FEM 10030003. Next base: position 1,160 of record JABSMS010023503.1, read on the forward strand.
CTTGAATATCCACAAAGAATTCAATTAAACCAAGATTTATAATTACGAATTTCAAATTTTTTATAATAATTAAAATTCTTTTTCTACTACTCTTTTTTTTCTCAGTGTTTACCATAATTGAATGCGACTCGTGAAATTGTAATTTCATTTCAAACAATACTATGGTAAATACGAGAATTTTTAAATCGTTCTAGAGAAAGAAAAAAAAATTCGCTTGAGCACTCGGAATGGTAATGTTATTTGAAAAAAAAGAAAATAATTCAATTGCGAATAATTTATGTACCTCGTTTTTTTTTTTAAATTTAAACTGAACAATTAAACTGCATACTTATGGATCGAAATTTGATGCAGCAATAAACAGTGCCATAATCATTGCGTCAATTAATACTGACGTATATTTCCATTAATTGTAATGTAATGCGGGACACAAGTTCGGTGGATTGGAAGGATTCATTAGCTGGTAATGAATATTCGTCCCTGAAATAATTGGAAATGGTTGATTTTATTACTGAATATTAATTATTTTTCGAGCTATATCCGTTCAATTAAGCTGATAAGTGACAAAAACTTAATTTTAACAGTATTTTCTTGCTGAATAGATCGATAATTAAGACTTAAAAATTATTGAATGGCAAAATGAAAAAAAAACGATCGACAAAAAATAATGATGAAGAACAATTCATAATCGAATTAAGGATAAAAACAATTTTGACAATCAAAAAAGACCTCAAAAATATCATTATTGTTAGGAGAACATCGGGGATTTCTCTGCGTGCATAAAAGTTCGTTCAATGGTGCACTTTCTCAATTGTTTATTCACTGGTGCATTCACCCTAATCGAGAAATTATTTTCGACAAAAATATTAAGAAATATAACGATTATATTGCCTTTGAATTGTCGATTTTTTTCCTCTTCGAATTGTCGAATTCCAATGGAAATTTATGAATTATTTATCAGAATTTTTGTTGGTGATGGGAGATGGAAGGAAATCGATCTCTTGGGTAAAATGGACCCGCGGGGAAGATCATTATTTTCAAAAGTAATGGTGTATTCGTGAGAACAATCGGAATAGATTTTCTCCCTCAATACTTCCATTGGGAAGGTAAAAAAATTTGCGATGGTAACGATGTGGAGAGATGTCATGTTCCAATTTTTTTTCGATAATTCTATTCTTTTGTTAGAAAATCATGAATTCGTCTGTGATTGATTTTTATGAGGTACGGTATTAAAAAAATATGTCTGATTCTAATTATAGCAGCGTGCCCAATTAAATCTGAGAATATTCTCCAGTTATTTGATTCGTATTGAATTCATTTTCGATGGAAAATAAAAGGGCAATAGCAGTTTACCTGAAAAATCAATTAAACGATGAAATTGAAGGGAAATTGTCTCAGCTTTGCATTGTCATTGATTTTCAATGAATTTCCACAAAAAACTGGAAAGTTTGAAGAAGGAGCGGAACATACTGTAACAATATTCTTTGGAATTCAACGGGAAAAATTGAAATATCTAACAAATTGTCATGAAGTTAAAGTTTTATCAGAAGTTACTCGTACACTTTCATTAAATTACGATTCTTCGTAAACATTTCGAGTCGATTTTCTGAATAATCGTCATTTTAGCAACTTATAAAAAATCAAGGGACTCGATTGAAATTTTAATACTCATTCAATTTTGAAAGCCATAGGTTCATTGAATTTTTTTGAAAAAAATGGAATTTGAAACGAAATTCTGTCTCAACTCAAATTAAAATTGCAATATTGAAATTCAATAGACATATTAATATTGATTCATCGCTTTGTTTCCAATTGTCCAATTCATCAAATTCAATTTTCGAATATTGCGATGCATCATCCATTTTACCCCACCTCAATTTCGCTTGATCAATCATAACAAATGAAATTATATCAATCTGAATAATTCATGTCGTATTCAATGATTTTCGCGCCCGAAAACCGCGAATTTCGAAGGATATTCCAATTTGAAATACTAAATTACATTTATCGACTTTGAAAAACAACGAAAATTCGAACCATCTGTTGATAAGTGTTACCTCCACGGTTTCCTTGTACAAATAACACCATCTCCGCCTTACCGACACATCTCGATGGTTCACATACCAACTGAGCGCAATAACATCAGTCGCTGTAAACGTGCGCGCACTGTTTTATCGACTCGCGATCGCGATGTGCGCTCAGTGATAAAACATTTCTTATCACCGAATTTCTGAACTTGTGACTCAAGCTCATGCATCAACTGCTCAACCCATTTCCCATCAGTGGGCATTCAATTCCTGATGAATTACCTGAAAGAAAAGACGTCAATTTAGTAATTAATTTAACCAATTCCACTTCCCCTATTTACACGGAAAGTATTAACAATTTCGCAAACGACAGTTATATGTAATTAAAGTTACACCTTTTTTCAGCGTAACTCAGATTAAAGTGAAATCAAATTCTTCATGGAGTGGGCGGGAGAAGAATGTCCCATAATGTTACGCTCTCCTTTTTGATTAATTACATTTCATGTGGTGGGGCCAAAATAAAAGTCAAAGGGGTGTGCCTCAGCGCGGGTGATTCGCATAGAATGTACGAGGGTGCTTTGTGAAGTGGAATGACTGGCATTTATACAGGGTCGCGTGCACGCAACTTGGCTAACTTTTAGGCGTAGCTGAGATGTAAATTATTATATATTTTTCAATTATTCCAAGACTATATATGATCAATAGAGTTTCGTGTAATTCAAAAATTCCAATTTCCAAGAATAAATGTGTCGATGTATCTCACTTGATTGATTATCACTGAATTGAGTATTTTCAGAAAGATATTCGCGACTGAAATATCAGCATATTACCTTTAAAAGCTTGCAAAGCTCCACTGATAATACTTTCGGCCTTTCCACTGTTTTTCACGTATCAATAAACATAATCGTTATGAATGGTTCATCAGTTGTTGGTATTTTCATCAATCTGAAATAAAAATAGAATTCAAATTATGATGCACGAAGAGAACAACGTCATCATTATAAATATAAAAAATTGTAGTTTACTTTTTTCATAAACAATATAAAACGATGCAGGCAAAATATGAGGAAGAAAAATATGAATTGCTCTTCACTAACAGTCAACCCTTTGCTCTTTCATTGCAACATGCCTTTGTCTGAAACTATACGTGTAGGAGTCGTAGTGCGGGCAAGCGTGTCACAGCATACGTGAGCAAGCAAGATGGAGGTTAACTGACCGCAAAGTACTGAGGCTGTTTTTTTTCCTCATATATTTTCTTTTGTCTTTTTGCCGTTTTTTCCGGAACACCATTCATTCATTAGACTCGACTAGGGTAGTACCAGTTGCTTTGTAAAATTCCTCTCTTCATTTTTCACGAGAATTATAAATTTCTTGTTCCATCCATTTTGCTTTTGAAATTCATTCATTTACATTTTATTCGTTCACACGTATTTGGTAATTCATGAATCTATTTTACAATCATAATAATCACAAATTTGCATTACGCTCATACAATCAGCTGGATTCGATGAAAATTCATTCAATTCGAACCGTGAATACAATGTCTGGGTAATTGCATGGAGTATTTTCGGAAGTAAAATTTTAACTTCTTCAAAACTAACAATTCTCTTCTCAGGCACCCTCTCAGTTCTCTTTTCCCCATGTTGCCTTACGATCTTGAAAATATATCAGTTTATAGCGTACTCCCAAAGCCTCCCTATTTTAGCTCCACTGATTTTGTTCAGAAGATAATTAATTACAGACCACTGGGAAATCTACTACAGCATGTAAAAGGATAGAGAGAAGTAATTATTCGTGAAATTCGTATCATTTCTACCGGCTGTAAAATGAATTACATTAATCATTATGTTCTTTGCATATTAAGTTAGCAATTAGATAGAATCACAATGCAATGTGACATTATAAAATCACGAGAGATCTATGTTATTCTTTCCTCTTCTGTGATTGAAGTTCAGCGGTAGGAATACCAGTATTCAATCTGCTACCGTATTGAATTCTAGAACGCTGGGGGTGCAGCATTGCAACGAGTAATATGACCGGAAGCTTTCGGCAAGGGTAGAAGAGATCGCGTGTGCGTAACTCGCACGCAAGGCCGTATCTGCGTTTGGTTAAGTAGTTATGTACTCGAGCGATAATTATGTATTGACTGTAGAAGGCGGTATATCTTCTAATATGGCTAAAACCTATATAGAATTATTTCAACCAGTGTTTTTTTTTTATCAATGAATTAATGCATCATGATTATGGAAATTTAAAACTTTTTTAATGTCCCGCCATTTGAAATGTTATGCATTTTTGATAGGTCACTTTGTATTTTATCGATTTTGTTGTTAATTTTTTTATTTAGTCAATTTTATGGTTAAAGTTTTCATGTGAATACAAGTGGCCCAAACAAAGACAGAATATAGAGTTTTCTCCACTTGAAATTTCTGGATCCTGCATAATTTTCGGATTAAGCGCAGCTGTCTCCATGCGGGGATTCAGAAACGAGCCGTGGACGTTCAGCACCCTTGGTTGTATAACTCGTACACTATAAAATTGTGTCTCGCATGTAGAAGTATCCAGTAGAAAAGTGGTAGTGGCTTTCTAGTCTCAAGCATTTGGTATCGAATCAATTTTGTAGAGTAGCCCAGAAAAGCGAATTGGTATTCTCCATGGCGAGCAGGTTTTAAAGGCCACTTAATCTTCGGTCAAGCGATATCAGTGAGCCATTGTACTGGAGAGAGGCAGTGAAAAGCACTCTTGTTCTAAACTAGAGCTCCATTCACCCCCGAAAAAAAACCGAGTAAGTGGTGGTAATGTTTCGTGTAAGTGGTTTTGGTAACGTCAGATACGCACTACCGTGCTACGTTTTCGGAGAAACAGTAGATTACTGGGTAGGAGAAAGGAAAAAATACAGGGGTCTACTATACATGCCTAAGTTTTCGTGCAAAACCAGACTGTGTGCAGTAGAAAGAGCAGTCAGCCGGTAAGTGCGAGCATAGATCTTTCCTAACAATTGTAATGCTCTACATTGGTGCACACAGTAGTAAAGACAAGGTAGAACTCCGTGTTCTGTTTCATTTCAAAAAGCACTTACTATCATCTTAAAATACACTCTGAATTTCCTTCAGTATACTTCCTATATCATAAAGTGTAATACGATTGGAATAATATTTTTATAAGAATTTTCATTGTGCTGTGGAGAATTAAATTCATATCTGCAGTAACCAATGATTATATACTCGTTATGGTTTTCTATGAGAAAGGGAAGCAGTCGATTTTTTCTCTGGCAAAAATTTCTTGGAAAATATTTCTTGGAAATTATTTTTCGCTGTTGATTTCCAATAATTAATTCTGTATTTTGTAATTTTCCAATTATTGCTGGATTCTTCGTTCAATAATTACTACGAATTAGTTCAGGAATTTTTTTTTATTAAGACATTCAATTTTTTTAAATCTATATTTTGCACTCCATTCATATAGATTGTGTTCTACGTATTAGGACCAACTATGGGAAAAATCTCGAAAAATTCACGTAATCAGATATGACGGGAAATATTATCGCTCTTTTTGAAATCGGTTGGGAACTCTTTCCGAATCTTCGGAAAAACCGAAAAAAAAATCTAGCTAAACCTCACAATAATATTCATAAACACTTGACGGACGTAAAACTGACCGTCATCGTGTACAAGTAAGAACTCAGTAAATGAATTCACAATTTTACAGGTAGTTAATATTTCATGAGTCTCCAAGTCCCATTGTATTTCCTCATTATAGAAAATATTTGTGTTATGTCAATTTAGATTCGCTATGATTCAGTTAATGGACGCTAAACATTGGTATTCGCTCCCCAATTAGTTGATAACTGATGATCCATAATCCTCATGGTGGTACATTGAGTTCTGCACTATGATGGCGTTATTGGTGGCACCGGGCACGGCAGAGCGCGTCCGCACTATGCAATCATCGGCACGCGAGAGCGTTCCTTCTGTTAGCGTTAGCGATAACGACTACAATCGCAGACTCCTGGGCTCTCTGATAGCAATTGCCACCATCATATGGTCACCCATTGAATGAATTGATGACAGTACTCATTCTTGACACTTATTAAGAAAGAATAGATAAATTATTTTATCAATTTCTGCATTCCTTGCACCCAGGAATTTACGCCATTCTATGAAAATTCATCGAGAGGCAATCGTAAAAATTTTACGATGCAATTTACTATAACGTACATTTATGAAAAGTTATTGAATCCTGCATTGAAGAAGAAACATGAGCAGAATTTTATAAAAAAAAAGTTATTCAATTTTTTATTTCAAGAAAGTTGGGTGAGTGCAATTTAGGATACTCGTTCCTCTCGTGAAAATTGAGGTCAGCTATCGATCCTTATCCTTATATAGGTACGTATAGACAGTAGGTAATAAAAGTACCAACATTTGCTGCTCTGCTAGAGCGTTTTTGTCGCTTTTGTATACCAGTTTTATGGTTTGTTTATGGTGCCAGATCGTAATACAGTTGTAGAGATAGGAAGTGTTGTGTAAGAGATTCAAACGTTTACAGTCGGACAGTGATTAGGATTTTCGGTCGAGCGTGCAACTACATTCTAGTTCGAATTCAATGCTTTTACTCTAGTTAACTCGAGTTTATCAATTTTTTTTTTTTTTTTCATTTTTCCAATTCACAATACTGAGTGGATTGTATAGTAGATTGGCACTCGGTGTTATTGTTTTCGCTATAAATCTACCCTTTTATTGGATGTTGAGTGATTGAAAATGACTGAAGTACGAACGTGAATCGTAAATAGCGGTCATCCATGCGTTAGGTAGTCTTTCGGCTTGAACTATCATTTTCTTTCACACAGAAATTTGCGAAATATGCTCGCGTCCGCGTGTTGTAACTAATTTTACTCGGCATTGCATTTATTGGAAATTGTGAATGATCAATGATTGCCGATTGGTGATTCACGAACCATGTAATTATCATCTTCATCATCTACCGTGAGTTTATCATGAAATATCAGGTAGTAATATCATCATTCATGTCATCTGTGTTTATCGATAACGTAATTCCTGGCTTAATGAAAGCTACAGAATGTAAAGACATGAATGATCTGTAGGAGTAACTATATGGGGTGACTGGAACCATAAAACTAGAAGAGCTAAGCCTTCATCCCCTACATTTCAAGTCCCTACAGGAGCGAAATGTTTCCTTGGGGAAAACAATAAATACTCCAAGGTCCGGGTGTGATCTTTAATTCAGCTCCTTCCTTTATTTCCTGAAACGTTCTTTCTACTTTACTCCAATATTCTAGAAATAGTATGCACATTTATTGTAATTTCATCTTTTTTCTCACGAGTATTAAAGAATTTATTGCTAAGAAAAAGTAGAGTCAGCATTATGAAAACATACTGGTTAAAGATATAGTTAGAGATGCTCAATCATGATAAACTGACGTTTGAAATGACGATACTGTTTAAGTTTTTCCCACAATCATATAAATATTATTATTACAAACAGATTTAGCATTATACATTGAGTATGAATTTATGAATGGTGAATAAAAAATTACATATATTTTGAGGAAATGAAACTTCGTGTTGAAAGAACTCAAACATTTTCTTGGAAGCTTCATTTGCATTTGACACGCTTCCTGATGGCTGAGATGGGGAGCCATACGCGAGGGTTTACGGGGAGAGTCCCTATTCCCGCCAAACAGTCAGTCACGTAATCACCCAGGGTGCACGTGGCGTGATCGAAATTACTCGCGTCCCGGCTGTTTCTTTTTCTAACGAGTCCAACGTCCTGCTACTATCCAACACAGTTTCATTTGTGCAAAGTTCTCAATTGTATAACAACTACCTCTGTCGTTTCTAGGGCTTGTTGCTAATGCACAAGTGTATTTCTCGGAATGAACCTTTAGTACTCTGCCTGGCATGCGAGTTGGCTGAAGCCTCTATTAGCCTTTTTACTTTTTTTTCACACTTTGCGCATTTTTTTTATTGTTATTTTTGCCTCATTCACTCATTGTTGCCTTCTAACTATTCGTAAACGGTTATTCATCCTATTGTTTCAAGAAGTTTCCGTATGAGAGGTACCATCAGTGAATGCAAATAACAGTACTAGTAAATGATAAGAGTCTTCTCTTGTTACAAATTCTAAAACAGATTGTCGAATCTCGTTTTGATGTGCCTGTAAGTGCACATTTTGCTTCGTGCAACCATAAATTTTTCTATGGAAAAAATACGTTGGACACTCTGAGTAGTTGTTCTCTTTGGCATATCCTTATTTTTATTTAACACCACCTCTAACTCTTTGTGGCTTTCTATTTTATTGCTATCCATGCGTGACAACATCACTGGAATACGTGAGATGCGTTGTGGATGTACAATTTGACATGGTAAACTGAAAAAAGAGAATGAGAAAAGAAAATAATGGTGGAGAAGAGGGAGGGAATGAGGAAATGTTCAGTATGGAATCCATGCGATCAAAGAGGGTCATAAAAGGGCGACTAGGGCCCTCTATGCCTTGAAGAACTGGGGTGGACTTTTGACCCTAGTTCCTCCGTCATAAAGTCGCTAAGTCGCGTGTGGCAGCTCAGAAAATAAAGTAGACCTGGTTGCTCATATTAACTTTTTTTCTTCCTTCATATAGTCGTGTGACTTTTCTACGCCAACAAGTCTATTTATTTTCCTCATCGCTCGAATACTGGTAATCGCCTGGGGACGTTGATAAATGTTCGATATATGAGGTATGTTTAACGTCGTCAGACGAATAATAATGAAAAATTCAATTGTCGGATATTGAATCATAAATAATTCAATTAAAATCAATAAATTGCTTTCAGACAGTAAAAATTTGTAGTAGAAGAGCGGATCTTAACTTGAGTAGTTATTAAGCTTTACAGATAGTGGATTTTACTTGAGTAAGTGAAGCATGACACGACGGATAATTCAAACATCCGCATGACTTTAAGAGTAGTTTGTATTTTATACCATGCTTTGACGAACGACTTAGGTCTCAGCTGCAGTAAAGTGAACTTATACCCCCAGTATTAAGACCATTTGATACCCAACAGTATCTGAAATGCCAAGCAAATGATCTCCCGGTTTTGTTTGAAATATGCATACCCTCATGAAAGGATGGAGTTGAATAAAAAAAAAATACTGACTTCTCAGGGAAATATAGATGATCGAAATATTCGAGGGTAGATCATTAGTTGTTGCCTTCATCCTCTGTAGAAAGCTTCTTGGAAAGATACAATAACAAATACTATTGGCTTCATCATTTTCATCTCCCCTTTACGGTTGAAATTCCGCTCGTATGTGCAACCAACCATTGTACACATGGAATCACAGTCTACCTATTAGGAAACAGAGAGATGCTCCTGTGAACTATAGAAAGTACATGCATTTGCTCGTTTATAAGGAACACAGACATGACTCATGTTAACAGAATTATGTTGATGTTCAATGAAGCGTATACGATAGTGAGTCTAGTCCTCTATTGATGAAATCACCGCATTAGAAGGTCCAGCACTGACCATCGATACTCCGTACTATCGTCTCTATCTTCTTTAGTATAATCGCATAACATCTGATGATTGACATTAAACAACGTGATAATAGACGAATATACCTTGAGGAA
>JABSMS010023514.1:0-10810 GCA_018902275.1 Aleiodes sp. PSUC_FEM 10030003
ACACGTTTTCCGCTTGGAATTTCGTCAGCTTTTCAATGGAACTATCAAAATAAACCTATCTTTGATATTTCCCTCGATTTCTCACTATTTTCAAATGATTATCTTGACCTCGAATTGCTAGTAAAATATTTTCAGGGACATTTCGTCTTATTTTTGAAAATCACTTTTCTGACAATCCCCCTCAATATTCCCCATAAATCGATTTGAGATGAATGAAATCGATGAGAAATAATCTCAGCTTAGCGTTAGAGTTGTGACAATTTGAGCCGACAATATTCGAGAAAAACCGAAAATTCGAAAAAATCGGAATGCGAAATCCCTCGGCTTAAACATAAGCGATTCAACAAAAAATCGAAAAGTGAATTTCTACCACATCATTTAAAACTCTAAGCTTTCCTCTTCCACTGCTATCATTAAAAAAATCTATCTGAAAAAGTTTCATTGAGGTTTTCACTTTACCCCACTTTTTCCCTATAAACGTCACTCAAATAGGAAAAAAAAATATCAAATCACATCAGAATAAAAAAAACCATCTCCGAAAAATTCCCGGAGAATCGTTAAAACGAGGATAATCGCGTGGGCGAACAGTGTCCATTCAGTTACAAAAAAATCCGGGACGATTGTAAAAAAGTTTGTGATATTTTTCACAGTAAGAGCAAAAAAAATTCAATACCAAAGGCTAACGAAGGCTGGGGCGTTGAAATAACAGAGTCAGGTGACAGAAGAAAGGTGGATAAGAGAGGAGGATGAAAAATGAAAGAAAAATAAACAGCATAGAGAAGAGGTGAGGTTGATGGAGTGACGTAGGAAGGTACCAGAGAGGAGGAAAAGAGTGACTAGGAAAGAGAAGTGGCCCTGATTTAGTCGGCAGTATAGACACATCAGGACTATGGTGCAATGTCTACCTATGTGATGTTGAATAAGAAACGGGGGCCCAGTATATGCGTTATGCATGGAGGTATATAGTATATATAACGCCCTCTACGTTCAGCACAGACGGTTGGTCGTTATTGAAATTTATATTAATGCCAACGAGGGTCGAGGACTCATGGGTGACCTTTTGCTGAACCTACGCGGTCCCGGTTCTTAGTCACTAGGCAAACTGCAGAGGTTAAGATACTTGCTTGAATTAAAATTGTCAGTTTTAATTATTTATATTTTTTAATTGAGAGAAATTTGGGTTACGAGGGGCGATAATAATTATGAATTTTTTGGATTTTTTTCCTATTTTGTGGGTCAGCTAGGAGACTTTTATGCTGAAAAATTGTATAATATTCTCATGCTAGGGGAGAAGGGACTACAAGAACCGCAAAAGTTTATTACTTATGTCCTTTTCATTTTAGTGGGGTTTATTACTTATGTCCTTTTTATTTTTGTTAATAGACAGACTAGCAACAAAGAGACATAAAAAAATTTATCTAGAAAAATCGATGAATTTTTAATCAATCATTCTCTAGAGAAATCGTGGCTTTCATCATCAGTAATATTAATATATACTCAATTATAATATTTGATTATTGCGCGTAGTACGTGATGAAATTCGTCGGGATAATTTGCAATTTCATTGTTATTTAATGAATTTTAATCCCAAAATTTGATGTTTCGATTGCAAAAGTAAATATTCGAATTGGCGGATATTAATTCCTCGTATACTGAATGAGAATAATATTTTGAGATGAAAAAAAGGGAATTATAAACTTCTCACGGATTTAATAAGCGAATGTGAATTTCCAATGCGGAGGTTTATAGAATAAATAAAATGAAAACACATAATTCGGTGAGCTCCAATGAGATAACATACGTTGCATTATTTCAATTCTCACTGACCCCCTCATTATTCAGCTAGTTTCTTCATTAATCCAGTAAGCATACCTGCAACAAAAAAATAAAAAAAACATCAGTATTTACAGAATTTTCGTTTCCCTTTTTAGCGGACGTTAATATTTATTTAATAAAGCTCAAACCCTTCGCTAGTCGCCGAAAAAAATCTGAAAAAATTCACGTGTGTTGTGTCGAATCTTTAGAAATCTAATATTTTTTGAACCGAATTATTTTCTCACATTTATGTTTTCATGAATAATGAGGTCAAGACTGCTAGCACGAGTTCGATCGCGAAAATTCGTTGATCAATTCAGTAGTGAAGAGGTGAAACACGATAAATCAAATTGCCTTTCCATTTTGATTTTGCGTGAAAATCATCGCAGATACGAGAAAAAATTTCGAACAAAAAATGTTTCTCTCTTCAAGAAAGATGAATTTGATCTCTAGTTTTTTCCGTATCTCAATTATTTACAGAGATATTCGATGTTCAACAAATTGCTCCATTCTGCAGATATATAACATCAGTTTCAAAATTTGATACAGTGAGATCGCCATTCGTTCCACCCCGTAGAACCTCTATTTAGTTTCCAAGAGAAAGATGATAGTATTCATCCTCTTCCTCGCACGAGACGCTAGGGGCGCGAATTTCAGTACGAACCTCCATTTGTTTTCGAAGGTCAACTCCGCACATGGAAACAAATGGACGTAGAACTAAACACGCGAGATATTCGATATTAATTGTGGGATAACATAATGATCAAGTTTACTCATGTTTAAACAGCTGAAAGATGAGACGAAGCTCTCTAGCCCTATTCATCATTTTCTATCTTATGGTAAAAAAAAAGAAATGGCTTGCCAATTTTCGTTTATTACAGGGAAAAGAATAATTAATACAAATTACTGAGGTTCTCGGTACAGGCGATCCTCATAAACAACATAGGAATTTTTATTTAATGCATTTGATAGAAACAATTAATGATTTCAGGAAATAAATGGATCTTTTCTATTCCAATTAGTTAAAATTACTGTATTCTCAAAATTTCCTCTTTTTACAATACTTTTTTCGATTATTTTGTTTCCTGACTGATTTTTTTTCGAGAAAGGAAAAACAGAACTCACTCACCTAAATTTCCTATTATTTTTAGATTCTCAACGAAAGAAAAGTAGATGAAAATCAGTTCTGTTCTCTATTTTCGTGGGCGTAAATAATGAAACCATTCTGAACAATATAAAGAACGCCTGACACCAGTGACCCCTTAACCTTTTGTTTCTTTTCTATCGAGAGGAATTATAATTTCTTGAGCAATTAAGTACGTAATTATTTCCGGTGGAGCCAGTCATAGTTAAAACTTTTTACGGTTCCATTCGAGCAATTACTTCGTAACTCCAGAGCGCCAAAAAAATCCCTCGACCACACATGAAATAAAGCTGCATTCAACACGACAGAAGAATTGTTTTTTTCATTTTTTTATGGCGCTATTTTCTTCACTTTGTTTCTCGATTTTTCTCCTTTAATTTTAGTTTTTCGTGATTGAATTGTTCACAGAGAGGTCACTAACTGTGAGAAATTGGGAGATTCACGTAAATCCAGGGATTGAAGGCAAATGGAGAACGGGAGAGGAACGATTGAAAATGGATCGAGATCACGAGGTATAACAGTGAGTTTGGACAATGAAAGGAAGAGCAAGAGAGAGAGGAATGGAAGGATAACTGAAGTACAAAGATTCAATTTGCTGGATTGGGAGTGAGCGTTAGCTGTTGAGGATCTGAAATACGATTTCAGTCACACCTCTGGAGTTTACCGCAAGTGCCAACTTTGGAAGCACGTGTGTAAGTAGTGAAGAGTTCGTCCAATCGATTTTACAATATAATCCAACCACTGAATTCATGCATGTCTAAAGAACTAATGGATTCCTCAAAATGTTTAATTCAAAGTTATGAATAGTTTCAATCTATTCCAGCGATCTCATGAAAATCACGTAAAATTCGACAGAATTCTCTCACCGCGAACAAAAAAAAAATTTATTTCTATGAATTAATTTTTCATTTGATCCTCAGTAAAATTTTGACACTGATGCTTTTCAACATTGAAGTTATTCCGAGTGAGTTGGCTATAATGTCGAAACCCAGTTTTCTCCACAGCGTTCGGTGACCTCAAAATATTAATTTAAAATAGTGCAGTCGTCAAAATGATTATTTATTGAGCCTGCAGTTCAATGATCTCTTCAGATTCTCCGTGAAATCATAAATATCTGACAGCCAAAAGATATTTCGATTCGTGCAATTGCCGGAGGAGCAGTAATGGAGATTAATCATCAATAATCCTTCGGAAAATTTACGTTCTGCACTATTGAGGATCATAAAATACTTTTTATTCAATAAATCAGTATAATTTTATTTTTGTAATGCCCTTTATCTGCGGTAGAAGATTGCGTCTTCATTTAGGACCCTCAAGAGTACATGAGCCTTTGGTACAGCTATTGCAATTTACGGAATACCACCGGCCATTAAATAGTTTTAAGCTCGATAGATGGTGTGGGTGGTGGAGGAGGGAGGAGAGGAGGGTAGGTCAGATACTCAGTGGTTTGCGTAAAGGTTGTGTATTACTGAATGAGAAAGGGCGAGTAGCATCCATTTTGGATGGTACAGAGTAGAGGTGAATCCGGTGGAAAGGAGGTAAAAGCTCAGAAGTGAGATAGACAACTTGGTTGGTGGGTATGGGATTGTTACCCCCAACGGACTACTGGCGCTCGTTGATTTAGTGCATTGTAACCTCAACTGTCTTTTCCTTTGACACACACTGCTGTACCTCACTAAGAATTATTAAGGTACATGACACGTAGTTCCTGAAGCTGAAAGAAAACTTCACCGGATGATGTTTGTTTAGTCATAGAGGACACGCTTCGTTGTGTCCTCACTATTCACATTTTTTTTCATCATTTTAAATTGCTTGGGGCTCGAAAAAAAACAAATTAATGGAAAACACTGACTTTTTGTTTCTGAGGGAAAGGAAAAAGAATACAGAAAAATCAATGAAACAAAATTAATCGAATTACTTGTGAATCGAAATGTAAAACCAAGTCGACCAGAAACACATTCATGTTTCTTGTGTTTCTGGTTCTCTATTTTGGTGGGATTGAAAGGCTTCAAATGCTATTCAGAATGAGCTTTAACTCATTCACTCACTTGCGCTGTCTCTCTCTTCAACACACATACACAAATTTCCTCGTTCACAGCTCGATGGGGAGCAATAGATAATAAGCGGATGCCCGAGTGACCAAGTACCAGAGAATTTTGGAAGCGTGAAACGTATTAAATTTGGTTTCGTAATCAACTTGGTAGTTTGTGATTGTACCCTAGTGGTTTATTAATAATGTACAAATGGTAATATCAATTGTTTCGTAACATCCTTTCATCGTATATTAGGTATGCGATTAAAACGATTCATGAATATCAGATCAATGGTGGGATGAATTGCGGAGTGATAGAGCTGATATCTTCAAATTATAATTTTATCCATTGAGAATCATGACGAATTGAGGAAACTGTGAATTTATTCGATTTTAGAGATAAAATGATTCACAAATAATCAATTGTATATTTAAAATTTTCGATATTCAATTAAGTGATGAAAATTTTTGAATGTAAAAAATTGAAGCTTAAAAAATGATCCACTCAATTTTTTTTAGATATTTCTGGAGAATTATTCAAGACTCATTTCATTCATGACTCCTGATAAATTCAGTAGCGAAATGGTGAACTAGGATAAATCAATTTTGGCTTGCAGTTAGTTTTTTAGGGATATCTCTAAATTGATGAGACGCAGAAATTCTTACAGGTTTTTGTTGTAGCCCTCATGAAAATTACTTCAACGATGTTACTTTTCTTCCGACGCTGACTTATCTTCCTTTACCACTCCACTACCGAATCAACATTATCAGTCCATATGAAACCCATTTGATTAAATCACATTGATAAAAACTTTTTTCCTCTTTCCTGAAACTTTATTACACTAAATATCAACGTCTTGATGAATCGATTTATACATTTTGATAAGAACGTAAGAGACTAGGGTGACTCTGATAAATTGAAGTGACCAAATCAATGGCAGGGCGCTCTACTTTTTGAGATCGTAAAGCCACTCCGATAACGAAGTAGGAAAAATACGGAGTGGAGACCGAAATAGGCAACGAGAAAAAGAGAGAGAAAGGAATAAATTACATGTATATGCAGGGTGAACCTTGGAGCGTGAAATGACATAATGGGGTAGTAGAGTTGGAGGGTGATTGGCTCGATTGAGACATGACCTCATCCTGCAGTTTGTCGGATACATAGTGTATTACTTCGTGGGTGGATAGTAATGAGGCATTTGGCTCAATCACTGGAAAATACTTCTTTTTTCCTCCTCTCTTTAATCAGAGCCAGTATGATGAAACAATCTTGATGAGATTGGTTTTGTGTTGAAGAGAAAAAAATGCTTGTGTATTTATTCCGATAGGAATATTTGTTGTACATGAAATGACAATTGCTAGCTCTGATAGACACTCTCAAGGGCTCTAATGCCACTTAATCACATTAGGCACTAGTGTGTAGGTGAAAATGAGGGCGAGTGGGCGACATAGACAGCCTCGAGACAATTTAATGACATACTTGAACTGTTTATTATGAAAAGTTGAGAATTATAATGAGGATTGATTTGATTATCAAAACACGTTCAATTTATGGTTTGAGTGAATTAAGAAAATTTGAGATATTAATAAAAATAAAGAGCATGAAGTTTATTTTTTGAAGAAAATATTTTTGAAGGCTATATGAAACAAGCTTTTCAGATAGCGTTAAAAAATTAAGCGGAATAGTGTTCACGAAATTAAACAAACGAAATCTTTATTATATTTATACAGGTTTTTATGGAGATTAACTTCGGATTCGCATTCTTTGATTGAATAGCTTTTTAAAAAATTCAGAGAAATGAACATACGGTAAAAACAATACGAGTCAAAACGAAGAAAAACAAAAAATTTGAAAACCTACCACAAAGAGATTTTTTTATTTCCATTTCTTTATTGGAAATTTCTAAATATCATTTTTTTTATTTCCCTCGTTCTACTCGCATTGTTTTTTTTTTATTTTTCATTTTTTAGTTCAATATTTTTATCGGTGGTTTGGCATTTTAGGCAAATATTGCAAGTTTTTAGTTTTTCCGATTTGTGTTGTTTGTATTGCAATGTTTTTTCTTATTTTATTAACAAACTTTTTAGTGACGCATGTGATCGACGACCGATAACAGCTTAATATTTGCATTTCATTTTTGTTTATTGAGTGCTTCCTCAAAAATTAACTATTTAGTTCCGATTTTTGAGGCAATGTCGATATTAATCGTCATACACGTATGCCTAAAACCTTCTCTGGATAATTTTCTTTCATTCGAGCCGAATGATGCATATTTCGTCTGCGATTCTTACGGAAAAGAGTCATTTGCACAATTTTTAATTTGGAAATTCGAGTTAAAGGAAAAAGGTTGTATATGCACAACTCTGAGGGGTATTGAATAAATTGAAGATAACTTTTAATGAAATTTTTTCAAATGCAAATACAACTTTCTCCACTAGTATGGTTTCTATGACCTTTTTTCACCAAAGTCACATTCATAGAAAAAGGTTGTAAATTTTTCTTTGTAAGGGAAATGAACAAAAATAGAAAGAAAAAATTCGACAATATTTTATTCCTGTAATAAAATATCCCTAAGCTCAGCAATAAAGTAGAAATTTCCAAAAAATTTATAGAAGTCCATTCGAGACAGGAAGATCCATGAAATAATCATTTAGTCGGAATATTCCGCAAAAAATGATCACAAAATAAAGTTTATCTTGTTTTTCGAATCGACTATTAAATCACATTTTTATTGCATCCCCCAGCATAATAATAAAGATTTACGTAAATGAAATTGCAAACAATATTAATAAAGTTATTAATCTAAACAATTTTAAATTGGAAATCTCAACTGTTCATCCAATAATTGACGATCAGTGGAACGTGTCTGCCATAGATACAAGATGCCAATGCTGATCGAGTCTAGCATGCTCCACGGAATAGCCGATTACAGGAACGATCTGGTTATAATATGTATAAGACTATGTATCCAATGATGTGTATGTACCACTAGAGGATACTAGTAACCATGTGCATCGCATAATATGGCTACAGAGAGATGGCAATAACGATGGAATATGTATACGTATAAGTGAGGCAACGATAAGGAGTAAAAGGTGACTGTAAAAAGAAAAAAAAACTAATGCCAGAGAGGAAAATGGGAAGAAGTTTCAGCCAACGCCCCGAAAATACGAATACCTGGTGAAAATCCTCATGTAACATAGTGTTTGGTAGATGGGAAGTACAACATCAGGAAAGCAACACTGTGGCCTAAGAGAAAAGAGGTTGCAAATATGAGCCGGAGCCAGCCGGATTACCTGCGCACAGTGTAATACGATATACGTTATATCTCCCTTGGTGGTTTCACTGTACTTCCGGTAAATCTCTATCTAAAATGGATAGACCTGGATTTTCTATGAAAATAAATTGAATTACGATATGTGCATAATCATATATTAATTCCAAGTATTCCTTGACAAATGATTTTCTTCTGCAGATATTATGAAAAAAATAGGTGAACAGGTTTCGTAATTTTTCGGTTAATTTTCTTTCAGAGACAGAACTAGTCTGATTCTCATTTTATACTCTAAAAATTCATAACCTCTTCCACTCCATAAAACGTTAATCCATTATCCATCCCATTTTCTCAGTATTTATCCTGAATCAACACCTCGATAACTGATTAAACGATTTCCGGCTCAGAAAATAAGGATAATTATCTTGAACCATTGGTGAAGTGTACCAACGAACGAATTAAGAACGGATTCCTAGTAATTGACTCTTTATCATATCTCCGTACTTGCTGATTACTGAGAAATTACGGTATTACATCCATACGGTAACTTTTTTCCGAATGTTATTTTTTATCAGACTATTCTAAATCAGCCTCGTAAAAAACCTCGGAAGCGGAGATTTACAGGATTATTCGAAAGCGAAAGAAGCATTCTCATTCAAATGAAGAGAATGCTTTAATAGAACATTTAAAATGCAAAAAAAGAAGAAATTCAACCAGATAAGAGAACATGGTAGATATTTGTCAGTATACACCAATTTCTTGTTCAAAATTAAGTTTCCTCTCTCCACCCATTAATCTGAATAAACTCATTTTAAGAGAAAGGCACATTTACCTATTTTGCTTAAAAAATAGAACAGCTGAACCTTCAATTTCCCTATCTAAAGTGATCTAGACTTTCTGGAGATCGTTAAAACAGCCACTGTATGTCTGGGGCCGATCGTTTCACATGATCACAACAAACAGCCATAACCACAAGAATATGTGGAATGAACGCAGCAGCACAAGAGCAAGAGAAAAGGGAAGAGCGAGGAAGCGAACGAGAGAGATAGAATAGAAGTGAGTTTGAGGGTTGCAGGTGGTTACTGTAAGGCAAGGTACCCATCTGCCATCGATATATACGGGAAGGAGTGGCTAAGCCTTAGAATGGAAAACCCTGGTGGATTTTACATTGGATGTGGTAGTACGGGATATATTCACTGATATAGAGACATGATCCAAGTGTAATAGAAATCACTAGTGTAATAAGACCTATAGAGTAGATTGCCAAGGTTAGGCTAGTTTACTATACAGTGATGCTAGAGTGGGATGCTTGAGGCAAATACATTTAGCTAGTAGAGGAAGATAGAGAACCTTTGAACGGTGTTACCTCGAGACAAAGCCATAGCTGCCCGCATTGTCCCAACCAAACCAAGCAAATCAACCACTCTTGGGTTTGTCTCATTCATCTCTCTCTCTCTCTCTCCTTTTGGCTTGTACACCTGCGAGAGCCATTTAGCGTCTTCTCTTCTGGTCCTTCGATTCTCCATTCTCCTCCTTTTCTTTACTCTATTTCACTCATTGCCGCTCCAAAAACCAACCACTTGAGCCATACACATTTCTCTTCAGCGTCTTCTACTCTGTTCATGTGTATTCATCTCTTAACCTATCCTCTTTTCATTGAAGTCGTAAGGGCATGAGTTTACTCTCAGCCACAGCCATTTGGTCGCGCACAATCGATTATGATTGTTCTATTCTGAGTTTATACTCAAGACGGATATTTCAATGAATTAATTCTCATGATGGGAACTATACGAAAGATGTTTTGGGGAAGAGAAATGGGACTTCAAGTGTATATCATAAAATACCAGTGGGAATCGTCCTGCATTTGCTGGAGAATTTCGCACGGCATGAGCAGATTGTGAAATACGGAGTTAGAGGGTGATAAACAGAGGAAATTGAGGTATCTCAAGTGTTAATGGGTGATAGTTTTCGGTGGAAAAATTCTATGGAACATGAAGATGCTGTAGGAGATTCTTAATGCGTCCATTATTCACTTCTTTCACGATGCTGCTTTTTTTCTAGCACTGTAATCCAACTCGGCGCTGCATCGAAATATTTGGTATTTTTTGAAAGGAAAATAGTGAATTAAAAATTTGCATTTCTAGTGATTTTTGCATGGAAATTTTGGAATAAGTCAGCGCGAAACTTCCATTTGTTTTACCTCTATTCTCCTTCACGACGAAGATATGTTCAGAAAGGGAGACGAGAGCAATAGGCTCAGTTCCTTTCTCGCAATAGGAAATGGTGGAGGAAGGTGATTCGGCACAAAAATTGATATTTTCCGTTGCAAATGTTTGATAGCTTGAAATTGTTCCATTTTCTTTGAACAACAAACGTGCATTTCAAAGGGTTTCCTTAGTCATGTAGTGCTCGAAATATACCAAAATTTACACTATATCTATGGTAAGGTGACCACAGGTCGGGATCCACCAACTACCATGTACAAAACCCAAATGTTGATTCAGTTATACAAGTAGGCTAATTCACATATATATATATGTATAT
>JABSMS010023525.1:0-10808 GCA_018902275.1 Aleiodes sp. PSUC_FEM 10030003
AAATATCAAAAAAATCCATTTTCACACATGTTTTCCACTCGGAATTTCCTCAGCTTTCCAATGGAACTATCAAAATAAACCTATCTTTGATATTTCCCTCGATTTCTTGCGATTTTCATAAGATACAACATCAAAACTAGGTTGTGTCCATTTTACCCCACCTTCCCCTAATAAATCCAATATTGGATCTATATATCACATAACCTTGCATATCAAAACAAATGGATTTATCATTTTTTCCATATTTCCTCTCAAATTTTATAACATGTCATCTGCTCAATAAATTAGAGATCGATCAACAATCTTCATGACTTCAAAATTAAATTAAAGATTTCCAAAAATTACAAAATTCTTCAAAAAATCACAAACAATAAAAATAATAATACCTGTCGCAGTTGGGTTCTATTGAATTACCTGATCAGAAGTGAACATTACGAGTTGTCCTCCAACAGCGGCAAGGCCACGTTCCTTATAATGCGGGAACATTTTGTGTCTGGCAGCGAGAAAAGCATAAAGATTGCTGATTGAACCACCAGGCGCCAGGATCGAGTCGCCAGTTGTCCATCCAATCAATTCCCTCATTTTTTGTAGTACAACATGCTCCATGAGAATGAAAACAGGTGCTATCTCATACGTGAACATGTTCGTATTAGCAGTGGCAGTGAGCCACTCGCCAGCCATTGAAACCAAGTCCAAACCACACGATAATTGATTGAAGAAGTGAGGATGGCCTTTAGTAGGAAAAAGGATAGAGAAACGTGAGAACTTTTCAATTAACCGAATTCATTCGACGAAATGTTTTAGAATCTCATTGAGAACGGCTTCAAGCTGGGAGTCTAGCCATGAATGAATAAAAAAAAAAGTAATTGGAAAGCGAGAAAAATTTTTGCTTAAAAATGCTGTGAAAGAATGGATTTTGGACCAAGAGCTTTCAAGATATTTTAAACGCAATGTGATTTTCCTTCGCTTCTTGATGACAATCGAATAATTCATTAAAAAAATCAACTGTTCGTTTTTTTCATCCTAACATTGTTTATAATTTTTTTTTTTGCTTCATAGGTAATCAACGCTTCATTCTATGTTTTCTTCTGAGACAAGAAATTACTAGGATTTAGCAAACGATTTTTCCTTCAAACGAAGAATGAAATTGAATATTTTCATAGAAAATTAATTTTCAGGGAATAAACTTCGTGAAATTTCAAGTTATCTTGAGTTTCTTGAATATTTCAAGATTTTTCCGTTGAATTTTAAACAATAATTTCAATCCTTCCCTAACAGTGCATGATGATCCCCAAAAATATCCGAAATAACCATTTCTGTACAAATCTCTCCATTCAATTCCGCAACACCTCCATAATCTGAACATCATCGTAATTAATTCCCGTCTCTCATACACAGAACCGAGAATAATTACACGTCACACGACACAGTCGTCCGACGACTGATATCGAAATGGTACGAGTGTGAAAAATTAAAGAGGAAAACGAGTGAATTAATTAAAAAAAAAAAAAAAAAAAAATCAGTGAAGAGATGTGTGTTGAGCAAGTTAGAGAGGGGAAAACGAAAGAGAGATGTGAAAAGGTTAAAGGTACATGGATGAAAACGAAAAGAGCTTTAAGCCCTGCACTCACGAGTATGTTGTCATCCGCTTGGATGAACATCGCGCTCGGATCAGGCCTAATGCTTCTGTTTGACGGGCACCACCCTACTGTTTCACGGGATGAGGATAGGGGCGGAGAGAATTCTCTGTCAAACACTATTCCACCGATTTTTTTTTCAAAGTGCAGCCAGTGTGCAATTGGTTTTACGTTATTTGTTTTTATTTTTGGATACTTGGACACATCAAAAAGATTGCTTCCTGAGGGATCCGAGTTATTTCCGTTTGAGAAATGAAATTCGTAGGAATGTTCGGTGTTTTCGTAGAGGAAAACAAAGTTGATGGTTCTAGATTGAAATTAAAACTTTTTAATAATGATTTTCTTGGGACTTTTGTAATAAGCAGTGAAAGACCATCCGAGCAGACGGTTGGACGGACAAAGCGTTTTAATCTTCAGGAATTACGAGACTGATTGACGCATGATGCCCTGGGTTTTGTTGGTAAAAGGGGAGAGAGATTTCGGGATTCTCTCGTGTTATTCTTGCTCCCCCTCTTCAACGATATTTTGTTCGAAATTGTGGGATTTAGTGCAGGGATATATATCAGTGCAGTCAACCACATGATTTCTGATCATTTGATTCCCCTATATTTGTTTCAGAATTATTCCTCCATGTATCTAAACATGTAATAAAAATCATTGGAGTGGAGGTTAACTAAGTTGATGGATTTTCTGAATTTCATTGATGCTATCGAAATGAGCGGAAATTTGAGCTCAAAAACGCTATAAAACAATCCAGTTTGAAGCTATACTTTCTAAGATATTTAAAAAACAATTTGATCACTTAAACACATCACTTAAATATATCGTCGGCCTAGAGGAAAAAAGGTGTAAGTGCCATTTTTAAAAAAAATACAAAAATTAAATCTACATTCATTTTTTTATGAAAATACTAACTTATGCCCTTTTATTATTCAGCAAGAATAAAAGGCACTTACGTCCTTTTTGTTCTAGGGCGACGATATATACTCTTAAACCACTGTAAAAAACCTGTAAATATATACATTGTTTCATGTTTCTTACTATTTATGTTAATAAAATCTCAAAAGGTTTAGAAAATTATTTAACTTTACTATTTAACTTTAGTCTTCAAAAGCAAAATTTTACACAGAAACATCTTGTTTCACCCTCGCACCAAAATGAAATCTACGAAGCATTGGTTTTTATCATGAGTACGTTTGTCGCGCCGTTACATCTGCAATTATCGTGATCGGTGACTCGAGCCGTCCGGTCGTACAGACTAGGGGTTGCTACTTCAAGACGTAGTATTCTCATCCCCTGCCTATTACACTCTTTTTATCCTCAATTTTTCTCTCCTCCAACTGATCTCTCGTAGGCAACACTCGGTGGTCTAGAAGAGAGAAGGGGGGATGATTTTGCAAGGGTCGATGATCCGGGGAGTCCCGCATTTTGCGCGTCACACGCGTCGCTGAACGACTAGATTGTTTGCAGAGGCTCTCAAATCCAGGGAATGCGCGTGACAAATTGCCGACTTTTTCTTATTTTCTCCTCTCGCTGTTTATGATGGTAAATGTTGGATTAAAGTCTGGAAAACAGTGGCATGTTGGAATGTTTTCGGACTAATTTCGAGTATTTCACTCCGGGAAAATAAGAAGGTAAGGTTAGTGGAAAATTAGGGGCTGGATGTATGAAAGAGAAAAAGTGTATGAGGATTTCGTTTCCCTTTTCTCTTTGGTAACCTGTCGCTGGCAGAAGCTGGAGATGGTGATAAATTAGGGGGCTCAGGATTTGTATGAAGAGGAGTATGTAACCCGGGATTAACGTTAATACTGTGTCATTCATCATAATACGTTTGGATAAAGATATACAGCTATCGTTCGGATGAATCTGTCTTGTTTGTAAGAAATTGTTTTCTCTTCTTCGCAAGTTTATTTGTTGATATCTCGGGAAATAATTAATGAGATGGAGAAATTTTCTTGATCTCTTTGTCGAGCGAAAAGGTTTAAATAGAAAAGTCGTTTCTCCACTAGTTTCCGAGACGTAGTTAATTTGTTTTTTTTTCTCAGTGTGAGCATTGACTCGTGCCAACACTGGCATACACTGAGAGAAAAACGAATTCTTGTCAACAACATTTTTCCTTAGAAATTCTTGACGAGAAACATTCTGGAATTGAAATTGCTTCAGCTCAGATTTAATATTTTTTATCTAATAGTGAATTGAAATTTTCTTTTTTAAATTGAAATTTGTATAAAAATTTCATTTTACTGTTAAAGTAATGTATAAGATCTGAGTTGAATAGATTTGAATTCAAGAAATTTTTTCGTCAGTAATTTTCAAGTAAAAATATTCTTCATAAAAATTTGTTTTTCTCTCCGTGTATAATATCAGTGCAATGTTATCATTCAAGTCTAAATCTATGGTGCCAATATTGGGCCAATGATGGCCCGTTTTTCCTCCATTTGCGAGCGCCATTGGCTACTGAATTTACCCCCATTTCTCTCGTAAACGATTGATAATTCAACAAAACATTCTGCCACCCGTGAACCTTCTCCCCATTCCTTCTATTTAAATTCCGCATTTCAAACAAATTAAAAAGAGAACAAGTGAAACATTTCCGGGGAGAACAAGTGAAAAGTTTTAAGATGCATGAAATTGTTCTGCAGCTGTGTGTAACTTGAAAAATTGGAAAAAAGTTTGAAAAAAAAAGAAAGTAAGAAACTTGCTGGAATTTTTCAGGGGAATGGTAGTCGCTTTAAACGTGACGTCGTCAAAATATCGACGAATTCCACGGGGTAAGTACGCACGTGAAACACGAATACCAATTTAAATTCCAACGTTGTAGCTTTCTCTCTGGCGCCCACACTGGGGGCGAATATGTGTTTCATCCAGTCATGCAGGCAGCACGAACGAGAAAGAGAGAGGGAGAAAGAGCGAGTAGATACGTGAGGCTGCACGACAGTGGGCACCACCCCAGTGAATCCCAAGCCCCTATTTACTGTTACCCCAAGAGCCTCGACCCTTCTCTGTTTGCCAAGTAGAGACAGGGGGGCAAAATCGTGTAGAAATGGCTCTTAATTACACCGATCCTATTGAATTTACCGTTTTCCTCACCCCACTGTACATAAATTGCCTGCACGAGTGTTGCAAAGTGTTTTTTTCATTTTTTATGTCACGTGATTTCCAAACTTCATTCTCAACGATACGCAGCTAATTTTATTTGTAAAGTTGCAGAAGTCGTTTCTTTCCTGGGGATCGTGAAGTTGGCAAATTTTGAAACCGTCGAATTTTTCGCTCGAACAAACTGCAGTATTGTAAGCTTTACGGCATTAGTTTGGAAAATAATTAAATTAAATTAAATCATTTCTTTGACCGTGTATATCAATTTAGTTGAAAGAATTAATGGCTTTTTCGGTCAATGTTGCTTTATTATTTAGAATTTATTTTTTATTTTGAATTTTTCACAACGTTTCGGCCCCATTTCGGTAGTCCTCATCAGGGGATTTAATACATATCTGGTTAAAAGAAAAACAAAAATATAAATTATTAGGTTATTGTCCTAGATATTGTTTTTATGAATTAAATTAACCGATTATTCAACTTGTCATTAAATAAAAGAAAATACATTCGGCTATCCAAGATTCACCATTTTAGTTGATTAGTGCAATAATTTTTGGTTATTTTTGTCATAAAAATTATGTATTTTTTATATATATGAAAGCTACAATATATTGCACTAATTATAAGAACAAATTATTTATAAATATTTCATATTTTTTATATATGTTTTGACATATTTAGACATAATCTCAATTCTCAATTTTTTCTTATTTGTATGCGTTAAACTTTTGTGCTTTTGAAATTTTTGGAAAAGCCAAGAATTATTATTTATCCATATTAAAATTAATCAAATTATTATGAAATGCATATTTGGAAGATAATTAAATAAAGAGAAGGCGGGAATTATATTCATTAGTGAAGTGGTAAAAGTTGCGATTCCAATAGACTCTGATTAAGTTATTGATCAAATTTGTTAGTCATTGTTAATTTATTCATCACCTCAATCACAACCAGCTCTGATTAACCGCTAAGACCTTTTCTATGAAAATATTGTTGAACAGCGTTGAATGCACTTCAATTTGGTTCAACGTGGTTCAATTCGAATCTACTCTAATTCTCTTTTGTATCTTTATCGAAAAGAAATCAGTACAGATGTTTTACCAATTGAGTTCTTCTCTATTTAAAAAATCAACGTTTCCAAAATTTCGAACATCAAAAATAATACTCATCTTCAAATGTTCCTTCCATCTATTTTTTATCTTCATAAAAAAATATTTTATCAATATATCCGATAAGAAATACATTTTTTCACCTCAACAGACTGTCAATCACCCTTATCCCCCTGATGCCCTCACTCTCCTAACCGCAATCTCCGGTCATCTCTCTTCCGGGGAAAGTTTGTTCATCTCACAAAAAAAGGAATGAAAAAAATCTCAAAATGAAATATGTCCCGACGGTGGGTTGAAAAGGAAGAACAGGGGTTATATCCACGTAGTGTCTGGCACGTACAAAAGAGCGCAGTGGAAATGCAGAGGGCGCCTGAAATTCCAGGAGGGTACCATAATCTAATAACGAGGTTTTGTAAACGCACGAGGATGAGAAGTCGCGGAATGAGGGAGGAGTCTATCTTTCTCTCTCTCTCTTCTTTTTATATCAATCTGTGTGGCAAAAGTTGTTTCGGATCTCTCTGTAAGCGAAACTTTCTCCCTACGTTTTGTGCTCTGTTGATATCTCTCTGTTTTCTAGACGGATCCGGGGCGATTTTGACGGCATTGTGCATTAGCATCCCATTGAAAATGTGGTAATCGAATCTCGTGGAGATACCAGCGTTACCCAGTGATGAAGAGGGAGAGGGGCATTTGCGGTCGACTTCCGGCATCAAAGGAGGAATATCGTGTGGCTCATTGTGCACAGATTGAATTCAACTAATAGATACCAGTAGCGTTATCGCGGCGACTGAAGCTTTTTTGGATTTCAATTTGGGGCGGAATTGCGAAATTATTGAAAGTTTATTTTGGAACGGTTTATGGAAGTTTATAATTTTGTGTTTTGTATTTTTGCCAGTTCCGTATAGTTTTCACTTTTTATGATTTTTTGTTATGCAAAATGCCAGGGCAAGTTTTACCAGTTATCTTCCAGAGACTATCATAGATTTCGAGATATTCAATAAAAACTCTCAGCTCATTTCGGTTATTAAATTCAATGCATTCCAATATTGAAAAACTATTTGAAAAATTTAATAATTATCGAAATGTTGAAGATATGGTATGCAATCAATTCGAACTTCATGTAATTTCCAATAAAGATATTGGAACAATTCGATTGGAATTATTGAAATTCTTTCATTGAAAGCGAAGCATTTTCAATATCGATAATTGGTAATAATGGTAAAATTGTTAAATAAATTCCTCGCTACAATCAGAACAAGGGAATTCAATGCAACAAAATTTGATATCACACATTGTGTTTACTCGGTATGATAAAATGCGTAAGCAAAATCTACCACTCGACAGATTTTTTTACGGTCAGTTTTTTCCGTTATCCCTGCGCCTAACACCGCTATTTATCACTTTCGCATAATGTCCAATAGAGAACGGGGGAATAGTCGGGTCACACGGGATTGGATAAGGGAAGGGGGATATCTCCGGTCGCCTTATCTGCTTACCCGTGCGGGCGTATGCTAAATTGAATATGAAATTATGCGGCTTATCGCGCACTCTACTCATCACCAAACCGAGGGAGAGAGAAAAAAATCAGCGAGTAGGGGGAGGTGGGGCAGAATGGATCCTTAAGTAAGTTTTCTAGATAGAATTTAAAAAATCGCAGGAAAAAATAAAATTTTTCAAAAAAAAAAAATTGCAAATTTTGAAGAAAAAAAAATTATGATTTTTGAAAAAAGTGAAAATAATGAAAATTTTGAAAATGTCGAAATTTCGGATTTTTTTAGAGGAAAATATGAAATTTCGAAAGAAATAAAAATGTTGAAAATGTTTGAAAAATCTTAGAATTTTCAGAAAAATCGAAGTACTGAGAAAATACAATTTTTTAATTTTCAAAGAAACGATAAATTTCAAATTATTTTCCAAAATTTTCTCGAAACTTCTATTTCCTATTTAAATTTCATCTTTTTGAGAATCAAGAAAGATTCAGTATTGATTTTTTTTCCATTTTTCGATGCAGAAGAATGGATGACAAAGAATATCGTACCAATTATTTTCTCCGTGAAGTCCGAGAATAGATGAAAAAGAATATCGGCTCTAATTACTAATCAAATTTTTATTTTCGAACTCACCGGTTTTCACCTGATACTTCAGTGTAGTTGCGCAATCAAGAAGAAGCTGCTGGAGTGATAACCCAGTCTCCGGAATTTCTAAATCAAGTAACTGCAACATTTCCGATGGATGACGAAAGTCAAGAATCTTCGCATTTCGATCATTCGTTGATTTTATGAAGTCAAGAAGTATGTCAACGACTTTCATCAAAAACTCCCGTGTCGCTGGATAACCCTCCACATTCTGTGGAAGGATATCTGAAAGGAGAATGGAAAATGTCAGTAAATTTTTTCTCACGTATACCATAAAAATTGATGGGCGGTCTCCATTTTATGGTGACTTGGAGAATATGACGTTAACCTAGAAACGGAAATTCCGAGGAATAAAAATACAGATAGAAAACCATAGATTTTTTTTATTGATAACCATACATTTATCAGCGAAGTTCTTGTGGCGTTTGCGTTGTTTTTTCGCGTACTTGGCGCGAGGTGTTGCCTCACCTTCCAAGACGTCCGCCATCATTGAAATGAAGTACAATTCGAGAATATTAACACAAATCAGATTGTTTCTAACGCCTTTCCAAATTTTTTCATACAAATGAAAAAAAATCAACAATTTTCTTTCAAAAAGTTTTTTTTATAAAAAAAAATTCTCAAGTTTTTTTTTTGAAGTTTTTTTTTGGCGAAGTTTTTTTGTCGAAGTTTTTCTGACCAAGTTGTTTAGACGTGATACCGTCATTGGTGATTTATTCTATTCCATGTGCGTCCTCGTTGCCCATTGGTAACTCCCATTGCTCGTAAGTTTGTCGAATTTCCTTTCTTATTATTGTTGCTAGTCGTTCGATGTAAATCATTGGAATGATTTCACCTCATCAAACAATTGAAAGTATAGACCTAAATTGACACACTCTCACTTGTTTGGTGGGATGACACCATCCGTTTTTTCGTAATCCTTGGATCAACCTTCAGACAATCAAATCCACTGTTAAAAGATAATCATCATGGAAAACAATGAAACAAAGAAGATAAAAAAAATGAAAAAATAAAAATAAAACGGAATCTCCCCAGTGACAGAATGAGGACAAAATGCCTGGCGAAAAAACTAAAATAAGAACAGTCTTCAGTCAGATTCCAGGCGAAATCCTCCATAGATTAAGCTGTCTTTTTTTCACTCGCAAACTATAAAGTATCAAGACGAGTATAGGCAGTTGCGAGTCCCTCTTTCTTTTTTTGTGGGGAAGAGGAGAAGAGAGCTAGTCACTTTTCCATTACCGCGATCCTACGGATAAGCAACCACCGCATTCACTGCGAATGAAGAAGAAGGGGATGGTAAAGAAGGACTGAATTGTGTGGGATTCAACCGTAATTCAATCCACCAGAGAATTCAGATGCCCCAGTGAATTATCCTTATCATCTATAAACTTATCAGCTACTCGTGAAAATGTTGTGAATATTATTCTTTGTTATTCTTTCGAAAGAATTCTTAAAACAAAAACGTGGAAAAAAATCCAAAGAAACTTTTAGTGCTGGTGAAATAAAATTTGTTTGAAAAAATTCGAAAGAGTTCCCAAACCAAATTTAATGAGAATTAAAGTAATATTTCATTGATTTAAAATAAAAAAAATATTGGTAAATGGAAAATATATTTAGGATAATAGAATTGAAGAATGGGAGAATACAACATTAATGAGAATCGTTCACAGAATTTTTTACAAAAGAAATTTTTATTTGAATAAATTATTTAGAAGGAATTTTCTGACGAGGAATATTTTCTAAAAAAAATAATTTCCAAGAAATTTCATAGAAAAAAAATATGAAGATCATTGCATCAACACATTGTTTTGCGCATGAAAGGGATCAACCGGGAAGAAATAAAAAAATGCTTTTATTGCGTTGTTGCCTCATTCTTTAATCACGAAAGTAGGAAAAAAAGTGATTCATTTAATTTCATTTTTATCCCGCAATCTTCCCCAAGAGCCTCGTACTCAGCATAATTAGACGGTTTCCAGCCTTATCCGCAGCATTACCGCCAATTTATAATGAGGATTACCCGCGGAATTTATGGCGCCAGCTTAACATTAAAGTTGTAAAATTTCCCCAAAATTATTGCGTAAAAATTCTGAATAATTCACAGAATAAAATTGACTTAAAAAATTCAGAGTCACGTCATGAGTTACAAGTGTGTAAACAATAGTTTTTGATTTAACGTGATGTGATTTGAATTTGGCCCGTCGGGGCACGTTCGTATCCGTTATCGTGACGTGACACATTGCCAATGAGTGAATATCAAAATATTACCCAGATCATCGGAAGTGTCCCAAGTAAAGATAGAAGAAAGGGTTTTTTCAAGGACGGATGAGAGCGCACACCCTTGTGGTGTGTAATCTGCTCTGAACCAGACCGAGTACTCCGATCGTGTTTTCGAGCGCCGCTAAAGCCAAAATCCTCAATTATTATGCACCCCGCTTTGTGGAGACCCGACGGTGAGACCAAGTGATGCTTTAAATCAACGACAATATTGTCCTTCCATTGGGCTTTTTAAAGAAAGTTAACCGCATCACTCAAGTTTCATTGAATCTATTGGGGAGATCTGAGGGATATTGTCCCTGTAGGTGAATTGATCCGAGGGAAATATTTACGAGTAGGAAATTTTTTGACAAATTAATTTTAGTCTATCATCAGTTTTTTGCGAATATCTCTGAAAATAATGATTTGATTATAATTATAGAAATTAATTGTAAATTTTCATTAATTTTTTGAGGGGAAGGTGGGGTAAAATGAACACTCGAATTAAACGGTTCGAGATAGAGATTTTCTGATGATTCCATTGGAAAGCTGAGGAAATTTTAGTAAAAATACATGTG
>JABSMS010023536.1:0-10806 GCA_018902275.1 Aleiodes sp. PSUC_FEM 10030003
TTATTATTATTATTATTATTAGCTTTTGTAACATCCTAATTTCATTCCGTTGTGATATTCATTGTTTCATTGTCATCATCAGATTTTATTTCGATTTCCTTGTTATCAGCAGTTCCCATCCTTCTCAAGTCATGTAATGCCAAATGTAATAGAAGATTCGTGACAGAGTTCCATAAGGCTCCAAGGAGTTGAATAGACCAACCGTAGACGGAATGTATCGTGTGGCTTTGAATTAACGTGTCTACGATCAATAGATGAAAATGAGTCATCAATTCAGAAAAGATTACCTTTGAATTGACGACTCTTTTGTTAGGTGCATGATATTGGGTTCTATCTGGCGTGTAATATTTTGAACGAGCGCCTGTGTTTATAGTCGTGACGTCATCGATGTGATTGTTTCGCCTGTGTATTGTTTGCGACAGGCGCATTGACGGTAACTCGCCACGTGTTTACCGTGACAGTTAGCGCAACATAAGATGAATTCATTAGGGCATTCTTTGAAGTTGCGACAGCCAGCGCAACGAACACATTTGATCGGACGGTTACAGAAGAACCGTGGCTAAACTATTGGCATCTGTAGCACTGGGTAACCTGATCATTATTTTTATATTTTTCGACTCTAAATAAGTGACAGAAGATGGTTTTGACGTTTTGCACTTGTGTGAGAGTTGTTTTTAGATCAGTAATAATCGTGAAGGCAGGTAGTTTTTTTTTTTGCATTGTCACATCAGTTTTCGTAAATTGATGTACAGCCTTGATATTTTTTGGTTTTCGAGTAACTCCGCCTTGATTTTCTCTGATGTGAATGATACTGGTAGGTTGTGAATAACAAACTTCTTCGGTCGTTCTCTTTTAAACGCAAAAGTGTGGATATTATACTCTCTTGTTTCAAATGTTCCATAACGTTTTCTCCGTCAACAGAGTTTTCGAAGTAGATGATTGAATTTTTCCCAGGATTTCCGATCGGAATTTTTCTGTACTCAAAATATGAAGATGCTCGATCAGATCAACAATGTTTAATCCATCGGAGTTAAGAGCAATTGGTGGGATATTCTCCGTATGAGTTACCACGTTCGCGTCATTACCCTAGAAAGTTTCGGCGTCGGTGTTCAGGGTGTAGTCGGAGGTAATTGACGCTCCATCAGAATTAAGTTTGTTTGCATTGTTTTTTTTCGAAGTTGAATGTGTTTTTTTTGGCTTTTTTGGTGGTAGTTGTGAGTCAGCCGACTCATCGGAGCTGTTTTTCCAGCTTCTTCCTCTCTTCGCCATAGTGGCGATTGAGGACGTCAATTATCAAGGCCGTTGGGCTGTGGTTGTTGACACCTCAGCGATATTTTATCAATTTATAAATTAAGTTGACATAAAGTATTAATATAAATTCAATCAAATTGATTATATTTACTATTTCTGTGATTTTTATCCAACACTAAGTTTTTGGGTATTGAATAAGACACAAGCTCTGTTTCTCGTAGGAGCACCCAGAAAACGATGCTCAGTGAGCCAGAAGCGAACGTCTCAAGCAGGTTTTAAATATAGTGGTAACACGATTTAATCTCCCCAGAAATAATCTCCCCGACAAAATCACCCTCGCCATAATCTCCCGCAGACACAATCTCCCCGAGACAAAATCTCTTCGCGACAAAATCCCTCCGCGGCAAAATTTCCCTGTGACGAAATCCCCCTCGACAAAATCAATCCGGTTGGAATGTTGTTTTTCCTTTGGAAAATTATTCATTATTGATTAACTCTCCATGGTAATGTAGATTTCCTTATTATTCTTCTTCCTCATCTATTGGTTATTTCGTTCATTATTGATAATATTATTATTACTTGTGAATAATTATGATCGTAATGATAAATTTTCTCACTCACGTAATGTGAGCTATATTATTGCGCACAATTCGCTACCATAATGTGAGCTATATTATTGTATTTTTTTGTGAGGGAATGAATTCGTAATATTTATTTTGTAATTATTGGTTTTTGTTGTTGATTTTATTCGGGGGGAGGTACAAGGAAATTAAGGCGTAGGAGGATTTTGTCGCGGGGGGATTTTGTCGTGGAACCGAATACAGTAACTAGATGTTTTTATACAAATGCATTTTTAACATATCTCAGAAGATGAGGGCTTTCAGGAAGGGTTATTCAATTACACGCCACAATTCCATACCAATTACTATATTTCATGAGATAAAATATCTATTACATGCTCCTTATACGGTACTGAGTACGCTTTTGTAGCATTCGTACTTCCCTAATTTCATTACAAATTCTTATCCGTTATATATTCCAAAACTTATATTATACGCCATAATTTCCTTCAAAGATTTATTAGTGTTTAGAAATTCAGGTCTTGTTAGTGGTGAAAGCAACATGCTTAAGATATAATTATATCAAAATGAATGTAGTTTCTTTATAATGGCCCAATAGTTTCATAGAATTTAAGCTGCTGGAGAACACTTGTTTGGAATGTCCAATTTGACTTTCATTGATGGTGGCTTTTGGCTGAAATCGGGATTAGCACCTTTGTTGATGCGATCTGACAAGCGCTTAGATGATTCTCCACTAGGGATACAGTAGACAGGGAACATTGCAGTTCTGACACGAACTGGTTGGGTTCCGAGGGCGCAAGCTGGTAGGGGTCTGAGAGAGAAGCAAGTCTGTCCATTTCCTGGGACAATCCTTGTTTTGATAATAATGCTTGCATTAGATTTATTTTTACTTGGACCTGAGTCGTTGGAATCATGCGGGTGACCCCATGTTTTTTCTCCATGCTTCGTGCGGCCAGCATCACGATCACTAACAACGTTGCTCAGCTTCAGTGAGTATGATGGGAATGATTTCTCTTCTTCTCTGTTTTTCGCCCCCAGTCCTCCACATGCTGGTCCTGGCAGAGTGTACAAGGCTATAAAGTCTTCAGGTTTTGGAGGAATGCGATTTTGGGGGGTCAGCATATCATTCGCTGGCTCACTGTCGTAATTTCCACAAAGACCTCGTACTGAGTCTCGGTACTTGTCATCCATCTGAAAAAAATTGTTGAGCTAATCAATACCTCAAATTCGACCATGAAGCAATCCTATAAGAATAGGCCTTCTCTCATCAAATGCCGAAGGAAATTGCTTTATTTCTCACCTAAAGCTTATCATTTCAGGAGGAAATAAAAATTCTTACCTCAATTTTCGCTCGAACTCCATCATAATAAACTTTCAGGCCATACTTTTTGCTCAGCACCATCACAACTTGGTTAGGTAATCCCACAACCTTTACTTCATCTTCTTTATCTGCTTGTCGATGTACATATGAACTTGACAAGTCAATTTCTCTACCATTCAACTTGACTTCTATTTGAGATCTTGGTTTCGACATCTCAATTCTCTCATTACCCAATTTCAGAGCAACTGTTTGCGTATTCTCATTGGAATCATCGTCGCGAAATAATACGCCAACTTCCATGCCAGTGGGAATTTTAGCCTGATCACCTTTGGGTTTTCTTTCAGGCACTGCTACTATCGCTACATACGAACACTTATCGACCTTCAATGGTAATTCTGCTCCATCAAACGTCTTCACATGATTCTTGTTAATTATGCACGCATCTGAAATTTGTAGAAATAAAAGAAAATACAAAACTTGTACGGCTCGAATGAGTGAATATGATATTGACTAGGAAATACTGCGAAAGATTTTTTTCGGTTTACTCGCGGTATTTGGGAGATAAGTGGACACTCCATCACCTTATGTGTATAACATAAAAAAGTTTGGAAATTTCTTATCGGGATGGTGAAAATGGCTATAAATACTTTTCTTACGAGAACTCATCCCATTCTAAAAGCTATGGTTACAGCAAAAGGTAATAACAAAAGCTATAACTCATAAAAACTATGAATTGAATTTTAATCTCTCTATTCACAATAATTACGCATCATTCTTTTATGATGATAACTTACCTTGGGAGGAAAATTCATCTGGCTTTCCTCTGTCCATCCCTTGCCAATTAGCAGACAACGCTGGCACCGCTAACTTATTTAGCTCCATTTCTTTGGAAATAGCTTCGTAGCGTGGGGCTTTGAGTGTAGCGCGGACTTTATTCGTTCCAGGCTGTACTCTAGCATGAAGCTCAATAATTTTTTTCTTCTCATTGTCTTCAAGAGATAATTTCGGGAACTTCTCTTCCTGTACAACAGTGAAGAAATGCATGACATGATTCAAAAAGCGCTGGCACTTTTCGATATGTTCCTCTGAATCTGGTTCAATAGTCACTTTGGTTCTGTCCAAGAGGTCTCTCGGAGTGCTCATGTCTGCGAATCGTTGACTATTAGTCTTCGTCGACCCTCGGTACTCTTCACTTTGCCATTGTCGTCCGTGGATTACAACTTTCGAACCTCCAGAGCAGCTCTTTCCGAATTTCACCTCCATGTTTATATTCCTCTGGAAAATCAACTCTTCCCTTCCGTTAGATTTGAAAGGAGCTGGATTATTTGCTGATCCTTGAGCAGCTGCACAAATTTCAGAAGATTCTCGTGGTGATGCACCCTTTTCATCTCGCAAAAATAACGCAGTTTTCCACTTATCATCCACTTCACTTTTTGCCAAAGCCACGGTCAAGATGTAAAGAGATGTTTCTTGACCTGGCATTTCAACAGTTGCATCTACAGCTACAGCGTGTGCTGTGGGGAAATCTTCCAGTAATCCCTGCATCATCTCTTGCTTCCGTGACGCACTCAATGGCTCCTTACTGGAAGGTTCCTTTGCTTCAACCTTGAATTTTTGGTGAGGAGTTGAGGAAGATGTCGATGGTGTTACATCATTTGTAGTATCCCAATCGACGGTCAGAACAACGAATTGTCCGCTAGAAAGATTGGGAGCTACAGATACATCAAGGACGTAGTATTCATTCTTACTCCTGGCCATGGGGAATAGAATACGCTCTTCAAGATTTCCAAGATTCTTCAATTGTTCGAAAAAATTTGGAGATTCTTTTGAGATTACCTCCTTCACTTTGATGGTCATACCTCGAGTCTTTTCCCCCCTGAAAGTAATTAATTCTCGAGCATCTTTCTTCATAACCATTCGGCTTGGACGACTCTCTGAAGCCATTGGTTTGAGATCTGCAACATCTTGACGAATAGTAAAAGGTACCGTATCAAAGTGGAACGGGATATATTCTTCATTGTTGTTGTTTGGCTGAACCTTTACGCGAATCTTGCGTGCAGAAGAATCGTAATTAATTTCAGCACTAATTGGAAGATGGAGTTGAATGTTTTTATCTACTCCGCTGAAGTATTTCTGATGTTCAAACGGTGTTATGAATCCAAATCTTGACTGTGATTTCCGAGAGTAGACTACTTGTATATCTCCAGTAGCATCCACTGACTGTGGTTTACCGGATGAACTTTTGGAATAATCTGGATTGCTTGTGGCCTGGATCTTCCCAGATAATTTCCTCAAACGCGGTATCTGCAGATTGTAGACGAATGGTAGACCAGTTTCAGTAGGGAACGCAATGGTAACTTCGAAATTTTGGATGTTCATCACATTGAAATTCTTTCCGGATTTCAAAGTTTCTGCAGCATTTCTGAATAATTCTGGAATCAAATTGGAAATCAAGAATAGCATGTACTTCAGTTATAAAATTGAAAGTAAGTGATATATTAGGATAACTATCATTCAAGTGTAAACTATGATCATACTAAAAATTTGTTTTAGCAGAAATATCCATAATTATTCCGGAATGACAGAATCCCTAAAAAATGGAATAGGAAAGTTCGTCCAATTACTATTCCGCAGACACTCACAGCTAGTTTGGGAGAATTTTCAGAGATAGTTCTGTAGCATTATAAAGGTTTGCAGACAATCAATTGAGAAATAAAAAATAAAAATAGGACCAACATGAAACGGTTTTCTACACCACATTATGCCGGAATTGTCAATTCTGTTACTAATAAGATCACACAGGGTGCAGTTAACCCAACGGAAGTTATACCGGAAAATCAGAAACATATGTCAGATGGTATTGTGAACGTCTGAAGGAAATCGTAAACAATCAACTTTCAAAAATCAACTAAATTAAGAAAATGTCCGAAACTATATAGCCATACCTTGAGGGATATTATTCATCAGATCTTCATCCCAAGAAAGAAGAGAATTACTGTATTTATCTCTTGAAAAGTAAAGCCCTTGCAGTTTATTCTTCTTTTTAGGTTCAAGGTTGAGCTGTTTTGCAATATCTTCGGCACCAGTCCTGTCATTACTGGACTTGTCTAATCCGTCGTTATTATTCTTCCAAATTTTTTTCAGCAAATTTTTCGTTGCTTTGAACAGTTGCTGGATGCTTGAGACAGCAAATGCATTTTCTGTTTTTGGCGATTTAAAGCCTCCATAACTTTGATCGAATGCCGTATAAATCGCTGAAGGAATAGCATGATCATCACTGCCGAGCCACGCTCCAGTTGCAATGTATGCAATATTGAGATCTTTCAGAATTTTGTCTATACTATATTCTGAGGAATACTCGAGGCCATAGTTTTCAGGGGTTAAAAGATGATGAACGGCACGCGCATTCGCTGCTAATTTCTTGGTTTCTTCTCTAGTTGACTTTGCAGCACTTTCAATTAATGATTTAACAATCGAATTGACATGCTTGCTGACATCTGAGTTGGTGAACTGAGCCATACGTTGGAGCATGATGAGTGGGGGATTAGACGTCAAGACTCTCGCTGCAGCTACAGCACGGACTTTGTAAGACTCACCTGTGTTCTGATAAATTCTGGAAAGAGAGAATCATACATTGGATGGAATGTGAGAATCAAGGGGTCTCTATCGAAGTTCTTTAACGTTTTCAAGAGGAAATATGGTTAAGCAAGTCAATTTCATTCATTCTTAAAATCTTAAATGCACTTTTGCAAAAAGAAGCATCATAAGTAGATCCAACTTATTGCATACTTATTCAGACAAATGAGAATCTATGGCTGATTCAGATTACGTTACCTGTACATGAGACCTCGTACACTTTTTGAATGGGGACCCATCAATTTATCCATGCAACTGACCATTAGCATTCTCTGGAACGGCGTTGAAGATTTTTTCCCTTCAAGGTACGGTTCAAATACCGCAATCATCTTCGGATGAGCTGTATTTCCTATGGCTCGTATGTACAGCTGGGCATGATGATCGTTATTTCCCATACCTTTTTCGAAATTTTCAAACAAATACGGAAGGTAATCTCCTAATATTGCATCCTCATTTTCGGGTGAAAAACTCCCAAAAGTATGGACTGGATAGCGATTGTGGGCACTTCGACGATTCACTTGAGTATAACGTAACAATTCAGTGAAAGTCATAATAGCAGCGGCAGCTAATGATTCATCACGCAAAACTTCCGGCATCGTGGCCATTTTCTGAAAGTTAGAATAAAAATATTGCTTCACGCTAATTCCAGATCACGACTAAGGAAAAATTTCCTATGAACTCGTCTTTAGAATTTTAGAAAACTCCTAACATCGATTAATTTCTAGTAATTATTGACAAGGAATACTCACAAAGACAGCATTCACATATTCTGGAGTCGGCTCCTTGGCAGTCTTGGAGAGAACTGAAATAACCTCGATGGCTTCGAGCCCTAAGATTTTTTTATCTTTCAACCATTCAGTGATGAGAACAAGAGCAGGACCACTACCAACGTTGGCCACGGCATCTCTGAAGGCCGTCCAGGTATTACGTTTTACATTTTGACCTTCATCATTTGAATCAGTATCCTGCGATGATTGATAAAGATCGCGTTGTACTTCCCTCAATTGCTTAGTATTCATCGTACGAAGAATATCAACCAAAATTGTGAATTTTTCCAATGTCTGTTCATGAGGAATAGAATTGGGATTTTGAACATCGCTTCCTATCTCACCCGCTAGAGTCTTAGCTCTCGTAGGGAGATCAAAATCTCCAGATACTGACAAAGACTTTCCTTTGTTTCCTATGAAGATGGGTAGCATCGGATATTGTGGGGGTTCATTGAGAGATGGAGTTGTCTGCTGGTAATGTTTATTATTCTCGTTGGGCATTTTAGAGTTCTTTGAACTATCTTCTGATGAGCCTAACCTATCAGATCTGTCAGAAGAATGAGACTCATCGGAATGATGGTACTTTCTTTCACTACTGGAGTTAGCATCAGCATCGTTATTTTCTTTGGAATTTTCACTGACAGTCGGTAAACCTGCAGTACGATCTTCACCTTCTCGAGCAAATGGCCTATCATAAGTATAAATGAGATTTCCAACTGATTCTTGATTTGTTGCTGTTGGCCAAGGATTTGCAGCCGTTTCTACTCTGGTAAGAGACAAATTGATGCGACTGGCTAAGATTCCACTCTTACTGTCGTGTAAATTTGGACGCAGTCTTACTTCTTCTGTTGTTTCTGATGAGTGTATAGTGAAGGCTTTGAGATTTCCAGTGACGGCAATTTTGCTGATTGACGATTTCTGTTGAAAAATATTGGTAAAATGAAATATTCTTATCTACATGTTTGCTGAATGTCTAACTTTCCTCCCAATACAAAGAAGAAGATCTTTGAAAAACGGTTTCACTGACATTCTGCTACTGGATACGCGCAGGCATAGGTAACAGAAAAGAAGACATCTTCTAACGTCAGGGAGGAAAATTTTTGCCTTCACCACTTCATTCTGTCAACTGCCGGTCGAAGAGGTAAGGAAAAGGCTTTTCGATTAACTTCTAATTTAAAATTTCTGTTATCTTTCTCTTTGTTCGAGCGAACAATATGTAATTGGGAGCTGGTGCATGGAAATTTCTATAAATCGATGAGATGACAAAAAGAATCATGAGAAAAATAAATTATCGAAAAATTAAATTTAGTACTAACGTAAAGTGAGATTTTCAATATAGTTTATACGGCAGGACTTTTTCGAGCTATCGTATGTTATGCATCATTGAGGAAAATACGTGCACTGTGAACAAAAGAACATCTCGACAAAGCTCATTCTGAATTTATTCAATGGATGATGCACTAATATTACACACAGTCTATACTTACAATCATGAAATCACCGCTCTTGCTGCTTCCAGGTTCAAAGTCCATTCGTCCAGGAATGCCATAATGAACGGCCCTTCGCTGTTCACATTTTCCATAATTCTTTGTCTTGAAAATCACATAAACTTCACCTTCTGTTTTCCATTCACTTCCCGATAGATTCTGGAGGTGTTCCTCGGTAACAGCCTTCGAAAGCATGTTTATGTCGTAATGTACCTCACACTTTCCACCAACGGAGTCCTCCATGGCTTTGAACATCGCATTGCTATTTTCATTTTCTGGTAGCTGATTGTCCGTTGATTCTACCAGGTTTTCACCACTTGTATCAACTTGAAGTTGACTCACAGTACTCTTCAGAAGATTCACTTCCCAAGTGGGTACATTCTTGTCAACTGCTATTTCTCTTATCGTGCCATGCTTCATTCTGATCTCGAAAGGCTTACCAGACATTGCTAACGGCTTGAAGTCTTGGACATCTTCCGGAATTTTCGAATCCCAACCATTAGGTAGTTGGGTGTGAATTTGAGCATACTCAATCTTTGACAACTTTCCGTAAAGTGTGAATTCATCTTTAGGTTGTACTTTTAGAGAACCTCTCATCAATATTCCAGTAAATTGATTGGAAATCTCAGGGAGTCCAGTGAGAGTACGACTGTCTATGGTGTAATGATATTCGTTCTCCGTTTTCCATGCATGATTATGCTCAGCGCTAGTTACTCCAACTAGAAGTATCCAAAGAAAAAAAGATTAATTATGAGTGCACCTAAAAGAAAACCAACAGCAATGATTGCACGGTTGCAGTATAATCAATCAAACCAAAAGCTAGGAAAATCTGATCAAATCCTCGGAAACGTGAAAAAAAAAATTTTGATCAAAAACAAACAAGCAGGGGGCCGACTGAGGTGAGTTAATTTCCATGTATTCCATGGCCTGGCAACTATCATGGCATCGTCATGAAATTGTCATTAAAAATTTGTTGCTTGCCATGGCAGAATTTACCATGACTAACTTTGCCATGACAGAATGTTCCATGGAAGATTTGAAGCGGAAAAATTTTCTAAGCTCAAATTTTGAAATCCATCGATTGATGAAATAATTCAAGAAATTACTTAATTAGAACTTAGAAAATTTTTCTACTAAAAATCTGCCATGACACATTCTGCCATGGCTGAAGTTGATCATGGTAGATTCTGCCTTGGCAATCGGCAAATTTATAATGACAATGTCATAACAATGCCATGACAGTTGACATGGAATCGCCATGGCAAATGCCATGATAATGAACATGGAAATTTTCATACGTGTCAGACAGTAAGATGCTACCGTAGTCTTGGATCTACGTATGAAAATTTCTATAAGAAATAATTTTTTTCCATAAAAGATTGAAACCATTCGTATACGAAAGGTTCCAATTTATCATAGAAAAAATTACTTCTTATAGAATATTTTTATATGTGTAGTCTTTGAGATTATATGGTGGCTTTCATCATGCATGCCAGGTGAAAAGTTATTTCGAAATATTCGAAAGCTTGGGCGGTGCATTTGAAATAATACTCAATTGCCCCGCCCAAGGGGCAGGTTCCACGTTACCTCACACTTTCAATAACGATTGGCCAAAATTCAAACACGAGAAATTATCAGGTCAATTCCGGTAATATTTTATAGAAGAAAATAGTATATTATGTACCTAGGCCAAAAAAAAGTCAACTGCGAAAAAAATTTGCTTCCCGAGCGAAGCGAGGGTAGCAAATGTTTTTCGCAGTTGA
>JABSMS010023547.1:0-10805 GCA_018902275.1 Aleiodes sp. PSUC_FEM 10030003
ATTTTACTCTGTAGGTATACTAATTTTTCACAGTTTCCTGCTTCGTCCCGCGATTACTGAGAATGCACAGTAATTTTTAATGGATTTTTTTTCCGTGTATGACGAGTGGTTTATTGTCCAGAGCGTCCGGAGATATTCCTTATTATCAAATTCGCCAACTAATGCTCTCGTACGAACATGGCCAGCAAATACACAACAAAAAAATGGATTCTTCCGATAAAGAAGATAATTCGGTTTTACGTACCTTTTGGAGATAAATACCGGCAAGGAAGATATTTACCGATGGAAACGCGCGCCAACGCCATTGTCCCGTTGGGTATAAGAAGCCGCAAGATGGCCGCATAGCGTGATGGTTCACCTGTCCTGACAGCACGTGTTACAGCTGTGTGCCGTGTTAGTTCATCATAAATGTGAGTATTATTGAATTCTAAGCATGTTTTTTTTTAAACTAATCGTCCGCAATTGATGCAGGACAAAAATAAAATAATCAAAAATCATTTAATCTCGTTAAAAATGCGTTATTTCGTGGCGAAATGAAAATTTTAACCTTCAATTTCATTATTTTTAATGTTGCACGTGTGATTCAGACTGTTGCTTCCACAACAAATTTGTAGTTCAATGTCACATGACGATTTTAAATTAAAACCGAAAGCGTAATTACAATTAATTAATTGGGGTGACCCAATTAATTAATTAATTAAATAATTAGGATTAATTCAATGATTTTTAACCTCAAAAAAATAACAAAAAATATTTTTACATATTTTTTAAATTCTGTAATAATGTTTTTACATTCAAAAATAAAATGGAGATTTTTGTGACAGGCGAAAATTATTTTTGCTGTGCGTCAATAATTTTTACTTTTTTTACGACGTTGTAAAACTGTGCAGTTTGATAAATCTTTTTAGATCGTGAATAATAGTTTTCTCGCGGTTTAAAAATAATTTTTAATTTTTTTTTCTCATGCGACACAAGCGGTGAAATATTTTTTATTCAAAAATATATAAATTTACGGGAATTTCTGTGAATTAATAAGGCTTATCCCTTTTGAAATGAGAGTAGTTGCTCAAC
This sequence comes from Aleiodes sp. PSUC_FEM 10030003, assembly GCA_018902275.1. NCBI lineage: Eukaryota > Metazoa > Arthropoda > Insecta > Hymenoptera > Braconidae > Aleiodes > Aleiodes sp. PSUC_FEM 10030003. Next base: position 1,072 of record JABSMS010023547.1, read on the forward strand.
CGGTTTCGGAATTGTACTTGTTGCGTACTTTTGTGTGCATAAACGGCGACCGGAGTGAATTACACCCTCCAAACCCCGGCAAATTGTCACATTGACCTGATATTAATATAAATATAACAATTTTTATTAGAATTGCTCTTGGAATTTTTTTCAAACTATCAAAGTAATTTCCTGCGCACTCGAGAGCAACTGAAGGAGTAATCAGATATTTCATGGTCAAGTCCTCATGTTTTTTTTAAAGGAAAATGACAAAAACAGTCATTAGCTGCGAAATGTATGTTTTTAGGTGGAGCTTAGAATTTTGTGATCTATTTCTTGAGAATATGTCAGAATCTGTGGGAGATAGAGAACTTTTTGTGGAAACATTTTTTGTAGAGGAAAATTTTTTTTTTGTAGAATTAGTACTACAAAAAAGGTTTTTAGAAAATTTCTGTATCTCGCTTAGTTTCCGAAATATTTCATGAAAACTGCTGAGGAAAGAGAATTTTTTCGTTTCATCAATTCGCCATTGATTTTTTAGAATTAAATTTTTATTTTTTTATTGATTGACTGAACGCAAAAGAATGAAAAAAAAACAATAAAGCTCCATTGGAGAATAACGAAACAATATTATTCACTTTTCTTAAATTAAAAATTCAATGATTATGGAAAAAAAAAATAGAAAAATCAAGTTTATTCTTCGTTTTTATAAAATATCTCGGAATCTAAGTGAGATAGCGAAACTTTTATACCAATATTTTTGTTGCTCTGTTTCTCAGTTACAAAAAAGGTTTTGTAACAAATTTTCGATTTCCTTCAGTTTCCGAAATATTTCATGGAAACTAAGAAAAGAGAAATTTCTTTGGTTTATAAATTTGATTAAAAAAAAAAATTGAAATTAAAATTAATTTTTTTTAAAATGAGATTGCAATTCTTTTATTGATTGATCAAAAGATTGTGGCAAAAAAATGAGAAAAATCAAGTTTAGTCTTCGTTTTGATAGAATATCTCGGAATCTAAGCGAGATAGTGAAATTTTTGTAATAAACGTTCTTGTAGCTGTGTTTACCAGCAACAAAAAAAGACTTTGATTACAAATTTTTCATTTTGCTCAGTTTCCGAAATATTCCATTGAGGAAAAGGAAGTTTTTCGGTTTATGAATTTCGTATTGACTTTTTTAAATTAGATTCCAATTGTTCATCGATTGATCGAACGTGGAAAGAATTAAAAAAACACTAAAGTTCCTTCGCAAAATCACGAAAAAACACTATTCATTTTTTTAATCATTAAAAATTGAATGATTATGAGCAAAGCACTAAAATAATCAAGTTTAAACTTCGTTTGCGTGGAATAGTTTTATCAAAAAGGTTTTGATAAAAATTTTCGTAACTCCCATAGATTCCGAGATATTTCGCAAAACTGATGATGGAGTGCATTGACCTCTCTTCACACTTTCGTTATTAAATTGTTTTAATTGTATTCAATTTTTTTTGCTCAATTCCAGTACCAAAAAGCTAAGAAAAACCCTAAAATTCCAGCAATCAATCAAAACAAATTTTCTATCCATTCTTTAAAAATAAAAAATTCAACGATGAAGCTAAATAACGAGATAAATCAATTTGACTCCAGTTTTTTGAAAATATCTCGGAATCTAAGCGAGATATCAAAATTTTCGTCAAAACCTTTTTTGTAGCTCTCTTTTTTTTCTACAAAAAAGCTTTGAACGCAATTTTCCCTATCTCCCATAGATTCCGAGATATTCCGCGAAAAGAGCGGACGTGAAATCGTTTTATTATTTTTTTTTTAATTCTCCCAATTAAATGGGATTCTCTCTTCAATTTTCCATAAAAAAAAAAAAAAAAAAAAAAAAAAAAATCGATAAAAGAACCAGAAAGCAAACCGATCAATCCACCAATCCATTAATCAATTAATTTGGCACTCGTGCCAACTTTCTTCTAAATAAAAAAATCTTTCGTCAATCATCAATTATAAAATAGAATGATTCACTCTGACTTGTAACAATGTCAAAAGACTGATTCAGATTAGTAAAGGTCATGGTTGATGTTTAAAAATTAATGAAAGGTTGCTTAAAAATACAAAGAAAAAAAAATCATTGATTTAAAAAAAGAACATTCTTTATTTTATTCATCTTCATCTTTTTCATTTATAAATCTAAATAATTATTTACTAGCAATAACTTGCTACAGTAAATATCACAGGTACATGTTTCTCTATCACAAGATCCTCTGCTCGGTCATAAAATTGATAAAATTTTTATGACAATGTTTCTCTCTCTCTCTTACATGAAAATATAATAAAGGATCTAATGATATTATCGTCGAATTAAAGACCGAGATGAGGCACTAATTCAATGGAATTAAATTGTTTCGGCGCCTTACAATTTTTTTTTCTCAACCGAGCAAAGTTAAATTCAATTGCACATTTGTAATTAAAAATTCGGCTGCCAAAACTCGTTAATTAATTATTCACAATTAAAACAATGGAAGTTATCAAAAAAAAAAAATGACAAAATTATTGAAACTCTCAAGTTAATTAAAGCTTGTACACACATTTTGGCACGTTTATTAATCGTGACCTTGTGTATTTAATAAATCGAGATCGTGTCTTAACCCTCTCCTACTCAAGAAAAACCTCAATATTATAATAATTGAGAATTAATTAAATGTTTCTTGTTAAATTACGTTAAAATTGGCATTTCTATGTGAATAAATCTATCGTAATAGTGCTTGAATTTTCACCGCCATTTGCAAAATCACAGTGATCGATTATCGATCATCACCCAGAGAATCATAATAAAAGGAACTATTGCGTGATTAAAGCTCTCTATCGAGTTTATCAAAGAACCAGATAACGAAGTCTTAAGAATTTCAAAAGTTCGTCATCACCACTGAAAAGCGCAAGGAATTCTACCCCAAAAAACAGTATAATTAAATCGATTTAACTCGAATCGTTTTTAAGTTATACAAAACATCAATTTTTTGAGTGATTTCATCTCTTCAATCATCTCATTAACCGTTGCTCCAAAACGACTTCAATTATCCTGTTTCCCGGGGTAGATTTTCCCGCCCTTTTCAATAAAGCCATCGAAAATTTGAAAATCCACGATTTCATGACTCGTCAAAAAAATAATTTTCTATTAATCCCAGTAATTATTCTCTGAGTCTTCGAAGACATTTTGATTATCAATTCCCCGACATAAATTTCTCTTCGGGCATTATCCCCCCACATTACCAAGGTCTCCAAACAGATTCCATTGGTTTAGCGACTTGAAGTAGTCCCTGGTGCGTTTGTCCCGTTAAACAATCAACATCACTTCTCAATCCATTTGGCGATGGTTGGCTCGATGCTGGAGTTAACGGCATTGAATAATCATCGTTCATTGAGGATTCACTGCACGATGGTGATGACTGTGGTGCTGATACGTGAATCGTAAGTGGTCCAGTCTTGTCCATTGAATTTAATTTGTGGCCCAAGTGTGTCATTAATTTAGTACCAAGTGCAACATCAACGCCGGGAGTCGCCGCCAAACATCTGCTAACTTCATTGGCACAGTGGGTGTAACCAGCGCGAAATCTGTCCGAGTCGATGACTGGATTTGTCGATAAGCGCTGTTGCCTCTGTAGTTTGTGAAGATGACGTACTGTCAGCTCAAGAATATCGGCTTTCTCGAGTTTGGCCACGTTCTCACCGTCGCCAGCGAGCGCCGTCACCATCAGATCTTTGAGCTCGTCGAGGCAACGATTAATACGTGCGCGACGTTTTCGTTCAAGCATTGGTTTCATCACCTGAAGAATCAAAGAAAAGCGAGAATTGTAATGAGGGTTTTTTTCAAATTTTTGACGGCAGTTGTTTCATTAAAATTTAATTATTACGACATTTACCTTTCTATACTGATAAGTTCTCGAGATCGGCTGCTCTTGTCCATCGACAATCATAATCTGCTCGTGCATCTGCATGGTTTTAAATCCTTTTATCGAATCCTCCGAAAATCTCACAATCACCAATTTCAAAAAACACTCAAAAACCAAACACTCACTGTGTTTATTCAATATTCAAACAAAGTGCAAAGACTGCGAGTGCGCTGTCAACACTTTTTATTCGTAAATATAAACTTTCCAAACTGATTTTCTAGTATTAAATATATTTTTTTGTGCTCAGAGATGTGCACTTTGGAAGAGTCAGTGTGGAAATGTGAGGTGGATGGTGACGCGTACGTTCTTTTATATGGTTTTGACGTAAATGTGTTTGTGCGTGTCTCTGTGAGGTCTATGTGGGGAGAAGTTAGAGCTTCGGCTGATTATGGAGGCTCATGGTGAGAGGAGGGGAGAGAATTGTGTGCAAGAGGGGGGACGTACGGGCCCCGGTGTACGGTTGTGTGCGAGCATCACGAGGAGGGGGAGAGGGGGGAAACGGACCTTCCGTGGGAACGCGCCGTGGAGCTTGGTTCCCAAGCAAGCACACCACCTGTAAGCGGCAGCTGCCAGACACGCGCCCACACCAAGCCATCGTCACCGTTTCTCTGTCCTTATTCGTACCACTTAGACTCCTACTCTCTTTTCCTCATTCCACTTATTTTGCTTCTTTTTTTTTTTTCTTTAATTTCTTCTCATTATCGGAGGCTTCTTTTTTTTCGCTCTTTTATTTCTTTACTCAATACATAATAATTCCACGTGTTTCATCTTCTTTGGTATGAGGATTTTTTTGGGTTTTGCGAAATTAATGAAATTCAATCAAAATTTCAATGAGATTTTTTTTTAGCTTCGACGCATTTGCCGCAATTCATAATAACCGGAGGTTTTATGAGAAGGAGGCAAAACTGGTTTTTTTATTTGTGTGACGAGTTTTTTTTTTTTTTTTTTTTTGGGTTTCGTTTACTTTTGATTTTTCACAGTCGCTGGAAGTCCTTTGCGTTCGTGGCTTCTGGGTATCAACGAGTCACTGCTTCCTTTTAGCGAAGCTATTTTTGTCTCTCTCTCTCTCTCTCTTAGCGATACCAATGGGAATTGCTGACATTACGTGACTACTGCGCAGGATTTTCTTTGACAGAGATTTTCAGTTTCTTTATTATTTCCTCGGGCAAAAAAAGTTGTACGTTTAGCTGAAGATTGTGTGGTTTTAATTAACTTCGTCACGTGGATTGTGTTTCTACAATGTTATTGAGTTTCCGATCATTGTTAGTTAATTAATGAAACCTAATGCGAGATAAATCGATTCTGTCGTTATTACAGGAATATGTTCATGGAAGAGGATTAATCGTTTGTCTTTTCGTTTACGTACAAAGTACAAATTGATGAACAACGATCTCCGTTTGTTGGAAGTGAATGTAATTGAGGCACGTGTTCGAAGACTCGCGGGAGTCAATTTGTCCGCACGTGTATTGGTGCATCGTTAAATACAACTCGCCTCTCATTCTTTGAACAGCGAATTTTAGTATCGATAAATGGAAAACTTTTGTTGCTTTTTTGCCTCCTATCCACGTGCGCTTAACACTCAAAGCCTCCGTGTTTGTGTGCGCTTGTACGCGAGAGCACGTGCGGTCAACACGTGTGCGGCACGAATAGTCTCGCGAGATCGGAAGGAAGGAAATTAGTCAATGCTAGGTTTATCAATGGACGAGAGCAATTAATCCTTATGTTCATTACATGAACATTTATGTCGCAGCATTGTTGTTCATTGAGTTGATTCACGTTTTTTTAATCGAATTTTTATCGTCTGAATCATAATTGCCATTCATCACGTTTTTCCTCGTTTTTTTTTTTTTTTTTTTTACGAAGTTGATGAATTTTTGACTATTTTTTCAAATTCCATCGAAGAGAGCGGGAAATTTGAGATGGACAATGATATAAGTCAAACCCCGTCAGATCAATACTTCCGGAGATAATTAAAAAAAGATTAAAGATTTATTTTATTAACAGAAATAACAACAAGCTATGTACATGGTTACAAAGTTTACATGTGCGTGTGATTTTCGCAGCTTCAGCCCTACGTCTTTTACTTGCATTTGAGTTTCTTTTTGAGATGGTGTAAGACCAATATAACAGTTTATAAGTCATAAGCAGTATCTGAGGCATAGGGAAAAGTTATTACAAAGAAAAAACCCTATATCGTGATGATTAAAAAAAAAAAATTAATTGCTCATTTATAATTTCTTAATTATCTCCGAATGTATTAGTCTGACTTGCGCTCTCTTGTGTCATTTTGCGTCTCGCAAATTTCCCGCTCTCTTCGATGAAATCATAAAATTTTCAAAAATCCCACAATTTCGTTGACTCGAAAATCGAAATTTCCGAATTAAATCCTCAAAGTTTCATTTTTCCCACAGCTCCCCATATGTTACGTAGGAAAAAGAGCATATGCTACCTTTCGGCTCGTGCCAAACTCGCATAAAACATCGTCAACATGACACAGATACGTTCACCCCTGATGTTTTCCCCCCTCATAACTGAAATATTCGTTCGCACGCGTCAATTTAAACACTCAAATAATCATGCGGGCATGAAAGAGAGAGAAGGACGATCGAGTTGACAACAAACCCAACCGCGGGAGTTGGGTCGAGTGCGGAACTTGACGGGGGGGGGGGCGCACTTGCCAGAGAGTAGGGGTAAGGCCCACTGTAATAATTCCGCTCGTGCTGCTTCACCCCACGTGAGAAAGCCCACTGAGTACTTAATGCCCTCCGGATATTCGGCCTTCCTTCTCTTCATTCAAATAAACTTACCCATTCACCTTTAAGAACTTCAACCATTCTCTTAGCCGCAAAGTCTCTAAGGATATTTTGAAAATATCGATGTGCATTGAATCAAAGTTTTGAGATTTTGTATTGAAAAGTTCGCCACGATGATTTTCTTGTTAGGACGATTTTACGAAGGATGGTTAATTATTTTTATTACGAAAATTTAACTTGGCCGATATTAATGCTTGGATTTTGAGAGTCAGCATTCCCACGATGTTGAAATCACCTGGAATAAAAACACATGGCCCTTTCAATGTTTCTCTTTCTCTTCCCCTCTCACGGTCGAGCGTCCACGGCACGTGCTATCGCGTTCCCAGGCTCGTGCGAGTCACAATAAACGTTTCTTTTTTTTTTTTGATCAATTCATTATTCGTGGAATGACTTTGTTGAAGAATTTAACGCGATTATTTTCCGACAGAGAAATTGTGTTGATTTTTTTTTTTTTAAATTTAATTTTCCAAAAACGTTCAATTCCATCGGTTAGCCAGATAGATTCGCGCTGAAAAATAATAGTAAACAATTGTTATCGGGTCATTAATTACCGAGGTAATTGAAACATCAATTAATCAAAATTTTCGTTTTTTTCATTATCTCGCAAAGTACTGATCTAAAATAAATTGTGTTATACCATTCTTCGGGCTGCAATTTTTCCTTCTATTCATTGAAATTATTTGAAAAATTGAAAAGTCAATAATTCATCCTTGAAAAAAAAATAAAAAACCCGGAAATTTATTCGTTAATTTACGACACGTATGAATTATAATTCCTGTTTTGGAGTAGAATAATAAAAAAATTGTGCACGCGCAATTTTGAAGTTTGGCCTTGAGAAAAAGCGTCTGCTTCTTTTTTTTCACTCACTCCTTTTGGAAGTTTACATAGTTACATGATAAAACTTCGTTCAGCTTTCCATCCGCCTTTTCGCCAATTGAATCGGGTCACGTGTGTGTGCCACTGTGTAATACCACTTGCTGAGCGCTAAACCAGTGTCTACAACTGTTGAATATAAACTGTAATCACAGCATTGACACGTGTTCGCACTTGTTGGCTCTTTTTTTGCCTAAGAATGAAAGAAAAAAAAAAAATTTGCTGAAAAATGAAGAAAACATCGTGTGGACATGGAATGAGGTTTTCTTTTCTCGTGGATATCTCGAAAATGGTGGAAGATACGAAATTCTTGCTCGGACCTTTTTTGTAGAGCGAAAAAAGAACTGCAAAAAAGATTCCTTCAAAAAATTTCATATCTTCCCTAGTTTTCGAGATATTTTGCGAAGAAAAAAAAATGAGCAACCAAAATTATCTCCTTCGATCTTTCCGCTAATTAATTTAATTGAATTATCAATAAAAATATTAGAATACTTTAATGTTGGAAAAAAAAATTAATTTTCATGATTTTTTAAGAACGATTTTATTTTTTTGGAAATTATTTTTTGTCTCATGATGAATTAATTATCAATTGCGTACATCATCGAACAATCTGATCAAATTTACATAGAGACAAGCAAAAGTAACTGCGTTGTTGAAAAAAAAAATTGTTACGTGTACAATAATTCCGAAGGTTAAATCAACAATTCTAACCAAAATTTATTCTCAAAGTTTGATAATCTAAAAAATTTTTTATATCTCAATATTTACACAAATGTATTTCACGGTATGAAATAAAGAAGAATTGTTAAATATTCTATGGTTAAACAAAGTGTTACGTTATCTTTCGTTATCAATTTAACGAATTGTTGGAACACCGAAAAAAATTTAATTTCCGTATTAAATTCAACGAAATAATATAATTCTACGTAGAATCTCAAGATTTTGAGATTTTTTCAGTCTCCAGAAAAAATTTTTTTTCGATCCTTTCTAGAAAAATAACCGAATCTGAAAAAAAAAAACATTCTTTCGATTAAGAAATTCCAGTAAATCTCCTTTACGATCACCGCTAATGTCGACTGCCCATTAAGCTCGACCAAAAAAAAACGAATTTCATTCCTTAACTTCTCGAGACGTTACCTAATTAACGTTTCCATTTGTATGAAAAAAAAGAAACATCGTAAATTACAAGTGCAACAAAATCCATGAAAATCTCGGAAACGTGAATGAGTATAACTCTTCCATAAGATTGGAGGAAGAAGTCTCACTTGATCGTCTTGGATTACGTTTTTGAGAAAAGAGCCTTGGGCATTTTGAGAGAGAGAGAGAGAGAGAGAGAGAGAGACAGAGGGATAGAGGACGCAGGAGGAACAATAACAGGCTGCTGGTCCTTGGGGTTTCGCACGTGCTCACTGTTCCCACGAGTCCACGAAACAGCCGGCCGATTGGGGTAGGGGGGAGGGGAGTTATTGTGTTACTCGGGCGCCTTCTCTGAGTTGAGTGAAACAAATTCAACATTAACTCTAACGATGGTACCGATGTTTAACAAATTAGCTTAATTATTTGATTTTCAGAATAATAAAAATGGCAGATTTTTAAAAAAATTTATTAGTTATTTTTCATTGAAAAGAGCGGGAAGTTTCAAGCGGAAATTAATGTAAAACGATTTTGGAGCAATTGTTCAGGAAATACGTAAAAATAACAATTGAACAGTTAACGATTTTTTTAGACGGATTTATGTATATTTGCAATATTCACGATATTTACGAAATTTTCCATAATGGTGTTCATCGGTAGTATGTATAGATATTGTGGGATGTAATATTAAACACCAAAATTATAAAGAAAAAACTGTCAAGGATATTATCGTTCAGAAATATTATGGCAAAAATATATTCTTGACAAATAATCATTATATTAAAAACATTATTTTGTCAAAATTATCAATTATATTATTGCTCTATTCTATTAATGGTCATTTGAGATGATTTGGAAATGATGTTCCATTTCATTATTTAGTATTTATTATTAAACTTCGTTGCACAGTAGATTGTCTACATAACATAACTGTCATGAGATAATTCCTTTTTTTCTATCATATTTCAATTTTTTCCGAAATAATACGATAAAATAATGATAA
>JABSMS010023558.1:0-10804 GCA_018902275.1 Aleiodes sp. PSUC_FEM 10030003
TATATACATATGTACGTGTAGATCGGCTATGGTGTGGTGTGAGACGTTGAAAATGGTCGAGTGGACCCTTGGGAATAATTAAAAAGAAAACTCATGTGTGTAGTTTATTTCCAGCGGTTTTCTGTGGTTTCTCCTTTTTTCTTATTTATCTATTTTTTAACCCTTGCGTTACATGTCCCGTTGGACGAATCGGGGTCATTCCAGTTGTGGTTTTTTTCATTCCTATCCCGGATCTATCTTGAGTCACCTCAACAGAATGATTTAACTGAATAAAAAAGCGACCGATTCCTATGAAAATGTACTTTTCCACGTTCTCTACACATCCACCTAGCTCAGAGAAATAATAGAGGGGAAAAACGAAAGAGGAGTGATAAAAAATGTTTTTACCTTATCCAACGTTCAAAATGTTTCACGAACGAGTTAGGGATGCTTTCACAATGAAAGGAAGGATGAAGCTATTTTAAGATAAGTGCTTTTCGCATCCATTCTGGATACTCCAATGTCCCTTCAGACGCTGTATATAACGATACTGTCCATGTACAGCTCTTGAACTCGTGAAAAGTGGTTTTACGGGTCAGTATAATAATGTGATTTTCCCTTTCAACCAGTCTTTAGTGGATAAATCATCATATTGAAATTCAAATCCTCCTAAGCTTCATCATTACGAAGAATTTTCAAATCTATAACTTTAAGGAGAAACTATGAAAATTATTACAGAAAAGTTCCAAACAATTATCTCGATGAATTCACCTTCCTTTCAGTATTAAAATTACCTTCGAAGGCTCTAAAAGTTTCCATAGTAGGATTTTCTACCCATGAAACTCTGAACAAATTAGGTGCAGAAAGCAATTGAAGGAATCACTAATGGAAATTTCCTTTTCCAATTACTCATTAAGCAAAAAAAAAACGAGGAAAAAAAGTCCTGAATTAATTTCAATGCAGAGTGAACAGGTCAAGATGTCCCTTGTGTATTGTCTGCAGGTATGTTGCCTTTCACAAACACAATGACTGTATACAGTGTGAATTCTCAAGAGAGTAACCCGACAGGGAGTAACCAGTTGTGTATGTACATGTTCTATGAAGAGAGAGAGCGGGAGGATTTGAGAAGGAGGTCTGGGCCAGAGTGGACAGGAGGGTTATCGATTTCGACTATGGAATTGTATCAGTGCAATTCAGAATCTGACGGCGGTTTGGCTGCAGGCACAAGTTGATAATTGCAAAGATATATATACAATTCAGTGGTAAACTGTTCCACATGAATCACGTCCTTATTTTGTTTTGAATGGGTTTTGAACATTCAGGATAAATTCATGGTGACAGAATATCACAATGCACGTTATTTGCTGTTGAGAATATTTGCATTGAATTTTGAATCATGAATTATAAATTCATCTCTATTCTGCTGTGACTCATTATTTCGAATGTAGCAATAAAGTTGAATGAGGGGAGAGTGAAAAATTATGTCAATCTTTTTTGTACGAAAATAGAGCAATGCCAGCCATGTGAGGAAAGATTGTACTTTTTCACGGATTTATTTTTAAAAATCGAAAAAGTGAGAGGTATTCTTCCATCAATTATCGTTTATTTTAACTCAATTAGTATGAAGTTTTTTTTTTACTACCGAATTCCGGACGTGCAGTGGTTGATACCAATTTTTTATTCAAAATGATTCCGTTCCAATGAATTAAAAAATAAATTTGGGCTAGTGAATGCATCTGTTGACATTATTCATTCAACAACCATCAATGGCAAACAGCAATGTCCGAACTTGGAAAAAAAGGAAATCTGATTCTCTACACTCAATGGCTAAGATTGTGAAGTATGAGCGATCTCTTATGGATTCAGTTCAAGAAATTTTCTATACTATCTCACCACGGCAGTTTCGATGATATTAAAAAATTTTGAAGTTGAAATAATTTCTCCTTTCTTCGTGAAACAATTGGCGGATAGAAACATTCGGATTCCCCAAATCCTCGTGAAAGTCGCAAGAACAACTCATACTGAAACATTAGGGAGTTAGACACTAGGAAGACAATTTATGGCCGACATTTTGTTTACTTTCTCCATTTCATTCCAACATGTTTATCTAATTCGTTAAAGCTTTTGCTTTTATTAAAAAAGATAAGAAATGTGATAAAAGCACGGAAAAAATGGAAGGCTATTAAAAGAATGATATTTCATTTTTTCCCTTCTTTTTCCATCTCTTTTCTCCAATTTGATTTGATGTTCCAGCTGACACAGTTGATTTTATTACGAGATATGTTGCCATTTGAAATTTACCAAGATATTATCAAATGTGTACATCAACGGAAAATCGTGTAACGAGAAAACCGCTCAGGCTGATGGTGGATAGGGGTGCAAGTGGATAGGCAAGAACGTAATGGTATATATATCGCTGGCTTAGTGGCAAAAGGAACGTATTAGCTATGTTTATTCATAGATTAAATGCCCTTTTGCCACTGAGCCCGTGATATCTAAAACAGTATGTGTATATAGATTGCTGTAGGTGTAATAGGTGTCGGCGTACCAGTGGGTGTGAAACCGAAGCCCTCTGGGGCACATTGCCGTCACGTAAACCACTTCATTTTATCCCTCAGGAGGTGGATAGGCTTGATAGCGAGAGTGAGGGGTAAAGGTGGATCGTAAGAAAATTACCAGAATAACGAAGAGCCACGGGCAACGAGGATTAATTCAACGACGTTTTTTGAATAATAAAATGAATTAAAAATGAAAGATGGTTACGTTTAATTTGTGTTATGATATTACTTTAACCTTTGTATGAATGCTTATTGTGAATTACTCAGAATAATGAGGGAGATTAAATAATTTTTAGGGGAGTGGAAATATTCAACGAGTGATAAGAAATAGTTAATGTAATTAAAAATGCCGTCACACCTTGGATGCCGATAATAAGATTGTAGGGAAAAGGGGAAAAAATTTGTTGACGCTTCTCTGCCTCAGTAATGGCAGAAATATTATATAGAACACAGAATACCTTTATCTCGCAGCTTCTTTTCTTTTCTCTTCCTCCATCTACTCCCCTCGGATGCCACAAGAAGAGTGGCGCATTTTATTGATTTTATATCACTAGACTTGCCTCAACATTCCGCGTCGATTTTTTTTTATTCTTCTCTCTTTTAAGTATTTAATTTTCCTTTTTATTCTCAATTTCAACTCTATCTGGCACTTCTTTCTCATTTTTTTTTCATCTGCTTCGATTTTTATAATGAGAGGCCACTCGTGAAAGAATGCACTTAGCAGGTGAACTGAAGAAGCGGCAAAACTAGGATAGACGGGGGCAAAAGAGGCGGACTCAAGTGCTTAACAGGGATGGATGGTCATCAATTTTATTCCACACAATCTCCTGTAACCTCACTAGCAAACCTTACTCACCCATCTAGTGGCTCTTCCGGTTGGTGAACGTGAAGATTAATATGAACTTTGAGCGTTATCAGTGTGTATACTACAAATGCCACCTCTTCTTTCTCATCAACACTGTACACTGAAGTCATCAATAATAAACATCACGTACAGTTTAACGACAGAGGTACGGCCTTAGCATATCATCTTGACGAGTTATTATCGAATCATGTTCCTTCATGCTATACTGAGAGTGGCATTGCACAAAAAGTGGAAGAGGAGTTTGAGATAATAGCTCGATGAAAATCTGTCAATACTTTCATCGTCAAATTTATTTGAAATAGAAATAAATTTCCAATGAAGAGAACTGTAATTAACGCTCAATTGTTTTATTAATTTTTCATTACCGCAAATTTAATTGAATCTAGTAATTAAATTATGAATTGGAGTGAAAAAAGGGAATTTGATAGACAATTCAGACAGTTCATTACTTAGGGATCTGATCATTATTTATGAATTCGAGAACCAATTATTTGAATTAATTTCAATTCTCTCCCCAAAAGACTTGTTTATTCACTCATCTATATAGATACGTAAAGATATTGATCACAAAAGCCCAGGGCTAACTACTCCCCCTTCCAACTTACCTATTATTAGGTCAGCTGTCGGTTGAATTCAGGACGATCACTCTATCTTTGTTGAGCTTTTACCATGCTCTACATGTATCAGAAGCGTTCTCTTCTAACCACACGAGGATCCACAAACTCACCCTACCATTACCTGCCTCTTTGTAGACAGTAAATCAGTGGAAGATGGCATGAAGGATTAGAAATTGGCTATTGTTCTCTTTCTCTTCTTTTATTTGTGATTTTTATCTCTTCCGGAAAAGTGTGAGTGTGAAATGAATGTCGGAGACACACTTCGTAGTGAAGTTGATTTGCAGCTTTCACATTTTTCCTTCCCTCGGAAGTCAGAATCATTTCATTCTTGTAGAATTATGCAGCACTCAGCCCCTAGGTTTAAAAAAAACCTGCCCTCGCTGGTTCTCTTGACTGCATAATGAAGCGACTCTCGTCAAACCGTACACAGCATCAGCAATTAATTTCTCCCAGGTTGCAACGTATGGATGAACGAATCTCTGCAGTTGGGATTCTTGTAGCAGTAGGAATTTTTTCAGCTAATGGAAAAAAATATTCAAGAATAGATGAGTTTTCTCCAACTCCCATGTTCGAAATCTCATATATAGGGGAAGGTGGAGTAAAATGGACTTTTGAATTCAACGGTTCGAGATACAGATTTTCTGATGATTCCATTGAAAAGCTGAGGAAATTTTAGTAAAAATACATGTGTCGAAATTAATTTTTTTTATTTCTTTGAAAATTTGAGTTTTTTGTCAAGATTTGAAGGGGTCCGACCTTCGAGAATTGAAAAAAATCACGTTTTTGAGAATATCTCCGGTTCTATTTGTCGTAGCGCAAAAACTCAAAAACCAGCTGAAAGGTGAGCTCATTTCCCATCGATTCACGTAGTTCAAATTTTTTTGTATCGATTTTTCAATTATTGAAGGCCATTTTCTGAAAATCTGTAAAATCTGTAAAAAATGAAAAAAAAATTTTTTTTACACATTATCCACCTAAAATTTCCTCAGCTTTCCAATGGATTCATCAAAATCGACCTATCTTCAATATTTCCTCCGATTTCTCGCGATTTTCATGATATGAAACATCGAAACTAAGGTGTGTCCATTTTACCCCACCTTCCCCTATTCTTCCGCATGATTCAGGACAAGTTAAAATTTTTAGAAAACTCGAATATATCGATACTTTTCCCCTTGCCGTTCCACGGTAGAATCCCAGTTGGCGTAACTCTTTTATTATTTTTCTCACTCCCTGGATCTCCACGAAATTTGAAAAGTTCCCCTTTTCTCCATTAAAGGATCATCCCATAAAGAGGGACGGTAGAGCTAGTTTTGTTAGTATGGCGGAGAGGCGTGGAGAAATAGATTTCAAACTACTTTGGCTTTCTACCATCGATAACGGATGACAGATAAAAGAGAGAGGAGATGAAAAATATTTGAGAATGTATAGGAATATGCTATTCTCGATGGCAGTCAGGTTTTTTTCTTATCCAAAATAAGTTTCTCTCTAACGCTGATAGTTGATGCGTACATGGCTCTTACTGGAACCATCTGTTCATGATGGTGTAGAGTATGTTATAGATGTTTTGCTGAAGTTAATATATAGAAGCCCAAGTACAACACGATATTGGGTTAGTTGTGTAGAGGGGATGAGGAAAGGGGGATAACTTTATCGAGTTTGGCCGTAGTAAGATTATGGCATATACATACGAAGTTATGGGTGGATGGAATAAGGGGTGGGTATGTATTGAGTTGAACGAAATCCAGAAGCTCTACGACACTATCCGAGGAATATATTCTACAGCTACTGGTGAATTTTGGACCTTTGATCGTAGTGGAAGTAATTTAATCGAATATTTTTCCTCTGTTTTGCTCGGCTAAATTACCCCATTAATTTATGCTCACAGAAGCATGTCAAACTATATTACAGGAGTAATCTAAATATAGCTATATTTGCTTTCATATTTCAGGGAAAAAAGATTCATGAGAGTGTAGCCGCTAAAATGTTTGATAAAAATAAATTTGATATTCAGATTTTATTCTCGGGTATATGAGAGTTCGGAGAATATATATGATCAAGATTCAGAATAAAAATTTCTAATTCAATGTTTTAGATGAGAGTATTCGCAGAGGCTTTTCGCAATTGGGATTTGTCTGACAGATAAGACAAACAGAAAACATTGGAGGAAAATCAAGTAAAAAACATCCCTGAGCATAGTTTTCTTTATTGTGTAGCCTCGGGGAAGTTTTTTCAGTGACGACTCTTGACGCTATCCGATTTACTTGGATTTCGATGTGTTTCCAATGTGGAAGGAGGCGATATAAAATTTTTATCATCGAACTCTATGACATATGGGCTCCGAACTTTTTTATGAACGAATTTTATGGAATTAAATACGATAAAAAAATCCATTCCAAGAGATACTTCTACTCATGACCATGAAAAAAAGGAAATGGACAAAAAAAATAGTTTCAAACGACGAAAATGTGATTCGTTCAGTGAATTCATTCTCAAAAAAGATCAGGATATATTTCGACCTTTGTAAATGATTGTTATTATCTCCTCATATTTTCTTTTCTGTTTTTCCATAGAGAGATTTCCGTTATTCTGTTTTACTTCTTCAAGAAGAACTCTGAGATGCTGAAGGGCGCCCGATTGTCCCTGTGATATCGTCAACAGTGCTGGATGAAAGATTCTAGAGAGGAAAAGAAGGACTACCAGACAAGTTTGGGTGGAGAGAAGGCCGGAGCTTTCAGCGCCAAACATCCGAGAGCCTCTCTTTCCTTTCCCAAGGCTATGTAACTTCGTGTGTATATGTACTCATGCTCTCTTGCACATCAGGGTCTCGAGAATTGATACATATACCCATTCAACCCTTGGAGCAGTTGACAAAGTGAGAAGCATTTTGTCGTCAGGTGTCAGAGTAGTGTCGCGAAATCGAAGCTCCAACGTTTCAGGACGAAGAAAATAAAGAACGAAAAATTCGAGATTAGTAGTTCACTCACGTTCCTTTTTTTTTGTTTTTTTTTAACTGTTCAATCGGAATTCCAAGGTAAAATGCTATTAACGTGTTACGAATCGGTGATATCTCCATCTCTCTGGGCAATCAATAGGCCCTTGAGGCATGGAATAACAGAAAAAATAAAAAGGGAGGGAATGGAAAATGTAGAAAAAATTGAACGCTTGTTACCTTTGTAATTTGCAATCGACTGGGAATTGTACGCCAACAACTAAATTTTCCCAGTACGAAATTTCATCAGTTTCATGCAATTCCACGTTATCACCCATTTTGTAACTCTGTAATCTCGTCAAACTTTATGACGGTCACCGGGTTGATGTTTAAATTTCTCTGGTGTTATGCAAAATATACGCGAAGTACTAAACTGTAAAATGCCTCACTTCGTACTTTATTTGCCTGGTTACATGATTCTTACTCTCTTCAATAATAGTACTCGTAAAGTTTCCCTCGCCTCACGAATTTCCGTGCAAAAGTGCTAAAATACTCCGAATGTTGTAAATGAAATGATTCGAAGTGTCGCAAATATTATTTGAGTATCTGATTAACGTTTGTGCATTAAAGTTGATGAAAAAAATCCGAGGAATCCATTTGATAGATCACGACCAATGTCAGCTCAAATTGGACATTCCTCGAGTAGAATACAAATTGGAAAGTGGATACGTGACACTCGAGGGATGTTTGCTGTCGTCATGGAACACATTTTTCATCGGATGGACATGATTTGGTGGACGTCGAGTAGTAACAAACCAAGTTAAAATCAGATTTCTCTGATTGTCATGACACTTTATGCCTCCACTTGGTTAGTACACGAGAGGATTTGCACAATACGTGGAGTACGCTGTGATTGACATTTGCCATATTAAATGGACAAAACGAGATCATTTCACGGTCTATTTTAATCAATACGTCAATATTCTCGAACGAAGTTAATGTGAAAGTGGCGAAAAGAAGTTTTCTCTATTTTTAATTTAACTCGTCTGAATTATTTCTGCGAGACAGTCTGTTCAGAGGGTGAAAAACGAGTTGAATTTTTATTTCTAAAGAAAATCCATTGCTTTGTCTGTCGAGAATAACGAATTTAAAAATCAACTCAATATTCTTTCCGGCTTAACAAAGTTTTTCATGTGCCTCCAGTACATTTCATTCGAAAAAATATATTGTGCTCGATCAATGTTTTTCCTTCACTCTTCATGGGTTTATCAATTATTTTATAACCTGGGCACCATCGGATCGGATTTTTCACGCACAATTTCTCATTCATACCCTTCGCTAGTCTCAGCACAATACCCAGGATGTATAGAGCGCTGAAACCTCATTTTTCACCGAACACTGATCCATTTTGTAACAAATGATTTCCCTCAACATTCGCCGACTTTTCACATATCAATTTTTTTCCATTCACGTATTCAAAGTTCTCAACGAACTGTGGAATGCAACAGTTTCCGTTCCACGGCGTTCATTTATTCCTTCCCCACTCATGAGATGGCTCGAGGGAAAATGTGAATCATATTCTGATTGATACGTTTGTCAGTATTGGATGGGAGGTATTAAATTCCAAGAAACCTGTGCGATGATAACCCAAGAAAATTGGGGTTACTTCCGTTAACCCTCGGCTTGTGTTAGGGGGAAAAACCCGTAGGTAGAACCCCGGATCATTTGTCCTGTCCTGTTGAATATTTCAAGAAAAACTGAAGGAGAAATGTGGAAGTAAAAAATTGAAGGAATGAGGCCAAAAAAATAAGGAACAGAGACAAAAACGTTTTTTTGTCGAAGTAAATCTAGACCATTTTAATAAATGCTTTCGATTTCCTAGTGGCTTGTAGAGTAAGCTAGAACACCACTTCGAATCATCCCTCCATCTTGATCACTTCTTTTATCAGCAGTGATGGATTTCCTTCCGACGATTTTGATGAAAATCGGTACCGTCATTTCTTCTCCTGTGAGTTTTTACATTCTTTTTTTCACGACTGGACACTTCACCGTCTTTTCATCACATTCCCATCAACGTTGGTATATAAACATGAACTACAAGGATGGATTGTTCGTCAAACGCTGTACCACGATAATGAATTAAAAAAAGTGCACTACGTAAAAATCCAGTGACCCATATCCAAAACTTTTACAAAGTTAGCAAATAAATCCCTGCAATTAATCTATGAATAAAAAGGGTTACCGGTGAATGGAGACAGAGGAAGTAATTAGCAAAAGCGTGAATTTCCGTTTTTCTGTATTTATTTCGTTATATACTCAATTTGGAGGCTTTTCAAACCAAAATTACTCGCAATCACACACACACGCAGTTGAGGCACAACCAGGTCGATCAATTTATCGTTGATGAATTGAAACTAAATGAGCCGAATCCAAAGTATTTATGAAAGAGCATATTGAACGAAACGAGTCAACCTTTTAAAATCACAAGTATTTTTCAACATCACGCTCATTTCCTTTGAATATCAAGGCTTGTGACGGTTCAATATCGAGCGTTTTTCCCCTTCTTCTACTTATACTGAGATGAAAGTAGAGTACTAAAACCGGAGAGAGGTGAGAATTTTCACAGAGGAATGTAAATGAAGAAGTGAATAAGGCTATTCAAATATTAATCAAATGGGAATATGTTCCTATGAATTCTTCTTTCCTTGCTTCTGCATTCTTAATAATTTCAGCGACTGTATTTGGCAAACCGCCATGAAGCCTTTAATTATTCAAAGTACCGAGTCTGACCTCTGGTTGTGGAAACAGTGGAGGATGCAGAGGGAAGGAGCAATTAAACCACACGAGAAACGCGACGAGAGGAACGCGGTGAGAAAACAGTTTGATTCATTATGGGGGGAGGTACAGGAAACCGATAAGAGACGCGCAATGATAACACGATCGTCGGTAATTCCTAGTGGTGAGTGGAAACTCATGTATAACACCATCATCAAATCATTCGAAATTCATGATTACTACTAGGCATGTTGAGTATTTGTAATTTCAACAAAGCGTACTTTCATTTGTTATTTCAAGATATTTGTAGAATTATTCTAAGAATAAAGTAACCTCTATTTTACATGATTCGACACAAACAATCCCCCACCCTTGTACCTTTCAAAAATACATAATAAAACATCACTTATTATTCTTCAGTTTCCGTTTCTCGGAATATTATTATTTTATTTTTCCTCGACACTAAAGTACGAGAATAAATTCGTAAACAAGAGAAAAATACGGAAGCCAACATCTCAAGACTTTTCCATCCTCTCAGTAGATGGAGTATAGAAAACGGAGGTGAACCGGAAGGAGGTGAAGGAGCTACTCTTTCCTCAATCCCTCTGGATGCCTCGACTCATTGAGGCTAAACTGAAGAAGTTAGATTCTCACGTTTATTCAACCGAAAAGCCTCCACATATTAATGAGCTTCAGGATTGTAAATTTTTAAAATTTCATCTCATTTTTTTATTATTCTCGTTATTTCTACTAATTTATTTTTGTTTAATGTGATAGAATAATTAATAAAAGGAAATTTATGCACAGGGAGAATGTAGAAGAGTAAAAGTTTAATTTTCGTTATATTGCTGGAAAAGTTTTTGATAAGAATCACAAGATAGAGTATGTTCTAATTAAAAAGTCGTGAGGAGAAATTAATTGCGTTAGAATGAATTTGACGAAGCGCTTTACTGGAGGTAATTGCCAACTAAAACTCACGAAATAAGAATAGTATATTATGCACCTAGAGAGGAAAGAAGTTAATGTCGACAAAAATTTGCCTCCCGAGCGAAGCGAGGGTGCCAAATTTTTGTCGAAGTTG
>JABSMS010023569.1:0-10803 GCA_018902275.1 Aleiodes sp. PSUC_FEM 10030003
TATTTTTAAAATAATATCAATTTTTTTTTAGAGAATTTTTTTTTTTGAGTTTATTTTGAAGATATCTTCGGAGCGAGTGGGGTTAGGAGAATTTATCATGGGACCTTTTTTGTGGAGAATTTCATCCTCTACAAAAAAGGTTTCCTGATGAATTTTGATACAATTGCTCGTTTTGAAGATAATTGCGAAATTACAAGAATAAAATTTTTAGGTGAGCGAAAAATGTTTGATAAATGCAATGAAGGTTGCTTTAAAAATATCACGGAGACGCGTGGGCTTATCAAAATATTCCCAGGAGAGTTGGTTTAAAGGAAATTCGATAATCTTGAAGAAAGGTCATTTGATAAATTCTCTTAAACTCAATAGCTTCTGAGTTATTTGCAAAATAATGTGATTTTTTTATTTATTCAATTTTATCAGAAAATTTTGTTTACTCTGCAAATATTTCTGGAGTGCGTGGGTTTAGGGATTTGACGAAGAGAGATCTTTTGTTGGAATTCTCATTTTCCACGAAAAATGTCTCTTTATGAATTCCTCTAAATTCAATAGCTTCTGAGATATTTTTAAAATCATGAAAAAGTGATTTTTCGAAGAATTTTGTTTGTCAAATTTATTTGTTTACGTTCATCTTCAAATATCTCTAAAACGGGCTTAGGGGAATTCTGCAAGCGTCATTTTTCGTAAGAAATTCAATTCTCTACAATTAGATCTACGAATTCTTCTAAACGCAACCTTTTCAGAGATATTTTTGAAAGAATGTAAACAAAAAAATTTGTTGAGCGAAATTAATTGAAAAATTATATTCGCATTATTTTGAGAATATCTCGGAAACTATTCGGTTTTGAAGAATTTATCTAGAAACCTTTTTTGTGGAGAACTTAATCCTCTACAAAATGAGCCTGACATTTTTTTCTGAGCCCAATAGTTTCTGAGATATTTTAAAAATAAAGTGAAAGTGATTTTCAGGGTTACTCAGATTTATGAAAAATTCCACTTGCATTGTTTCGTGAATATCTTTGGAGCGAGTAACTTTAGCAAAATTTGTCAAGAGACCTTTTTTGTAGAGAATTCAATTTCCTACAAAAAAGGTCTCTTCACAATTTTTCCTAAGCCCAATAGTTCCAGAGATATTTGCAGTAGAAAGTAAACAAAAAATTTTGACAAGTGAAATCAAACGAAAAATCACGTTCACATCATTTCGAGAATATCTCAGAAAATATCGGGTTTAGGAGAATTTATCACTGAACCTTTTTTGTAGGAAATTTAATTCTCTACAGAAAAGGTCTCCTGCTAAATTTACCTAAGCCCAACCGTTTGAGAGATATCTGCGGGAGAATGTTGACAAAAAATTTTTTTGGGCAAAATTAATTAAAAAATTACGTTTCCATTATTTTGAGAATATTCTGGAAACTATTTGAGTTCAGGAAAAATTGTCAAGGGATCTTTTTTGTAGAAAATTCAATTATCTACAAAAAAGGGCTCTCGGTAAATTCTCCTGAGCCCAACCGTCCGAAAGATATTCACAAAATCATCAAAATTCGTCAAATTAAAATTTTGAATAAAAAATAAGAATTTACAAAAGATTCAAATTAAATTGTGCCAATTTCAATTTAATTTTCCGTTTACTAATCATTGAAAATATCATGAAAAGACATTTTTTGTGGAAAATTTTATTCCCTACAAAAAATGTCCTCATGAATTCCCCTAAATCGACGAATTTCCGAGTTATTCGTAAAATACGACAAATGTTATTTTTAGACTTCTCACGTTTTATTGATTCACACGAATTATTAAAATATGTTTCCATTGCTTCGAATATTCCAAAGATTTGGAGACTTCAAAGTCTTCGAAAGCCACTTGCTCATGAGCTTTAAGTAGATTTTTTTTAAACAGTTACAATAACGTTAAGAAATTTATCCATTAAAAAAATCTTTTTTCAAAGGAACAATTTTTTTGTAGAATAAATTTCAACAGAAATAATTTTATGGTATCTTCGGGGATATTAGACAAATTATAACGACAAACAGGTCACGTTTTCCTGTCACTCACCTAAAATTAATTTTTTAAGTAAGCGTGACTCGTCTTTTCTCTGCACGCGATTCTTCACTCATCACAAAAATAAAACAGAATGAAATAAAAAATTAATTGTTCAAAAATTCATAATTCGTTTTTTTTTCCTTAATTGAAACAGAATTTTATAAATAAAAGAATTTAAGTAGGGGAAGATGACGCAAAATGGCCACTATTAATTAAAAAAATCATGAATAAAGAGAATCTTGAGTTAGAATTAATTTTTGTTTATTTATTCTGTGCATAAATAATTTCTTAATGATTTTTTTCTTTTTTCTTTTCGTTGAAATTGGAAAATTTACGTTTTTCTTTGACGACCTATTTTGCCCCGTCCCTTACAAGTTGAAGTACTTGGAACTTCCCGAAGTGTAAAATCCGTAAATTCAATTAAACTTGAGTTTATCCAAATGGAATAAAAGGATTTATTTGTACTGAGATTCTGTAAATTCAATAAATAACAGAAATAATCAAGAATTATTCGCATAATTCGTGAATATCGTGAACCATTGGACTAACAGAAATTCAAGACCTTTTTTTACGTCACTGAATTCTCTGCGAAATTTATTTCAAATTTTTATATAGACTCGCTGCCAAAATATCCGCGAAATAAAAAAAAAAAATTGACGTTAAAAATTTTGTTTAATTTACATTTTTTTCTAATTTTTTTTAATTCTCTCAAATTATTTTCTCGTTGATTTATCCAGTTATTTTGTCGTGAATCATCACACGGAACTTCAAAGTTTCCCCCAAGCCCAATAGTTTCCGCGTTCCCCTAAAACCCAAAGAAAATCATATTAACCTCCCGATTTCCATTTTCAGGCATACGAGAAACGTTTCCCAACGTGTCCCCAAATTCCCGTATTCGTAGGTTGCGAGGTAACCCTAGACGAGGAGTCCCAGAATGGTGCAATCCGCACAACCGAGCGCCGTTGTAAATTAAACGTCGAGGCGCCCTACATCCTAAAAAAAATAATCGGCGTCGATTTCATTTACTTCATCCAAAAAAACGTATTGGACCGTAGAAACTCAATCCTCGAGATTGAAGCATGGAACGAGAGTTTTTCATCGCGCGTAATTGTCATTGAAAAATGCCGTTATTTTATACACCCAGAGAATCCAGAATGGACGTGTTTCGAGCAGACAGCGAGTCTCGACATTAAAAATTTTTTTGGCTTCGAAAATGCTATGGAAAAATTAGCGATGAAGCAGTATGCACAAAACATATCGAAGGGCAAAGAAATCATTGAATATTTTATCAATGAATTAGAGAAAGAGGGCGTGACGTCGGTTGACGCATGGATTGAGCCGGAATGTGTCGAAGAAGCGAATGAAGTCGTTGATAATAATGAAGCTGAAGAGGAAATAATTGAACAGGAAACTAAATTGCCGAATAATAAAATACAATTGTCGTCGGATTACATTGAACGATATTTGGGTAAATTGGATTTAATGCAGGAGAGCAAATTGGTACAATTGCGTAATAGTATTCAGGAATTGAGGGGCGCTTCGGTACCGAGCGATGCGACTTTGTTGAGATTTTTGAGGGCCAGAGAGTTTATGGTTGATAAAGCCAAGGAAATGCTCACGCAATCGCTTCATTGGAGGAAGAAGTATCAGATTGATAAATTATTGGATGATTATGAAGCGCCCAAGGTCGTCAAGAATTATTTCCCTGGTGGATGGCATCATTCTGATAAAGGTGAATTTATTTATTTTTGGGAAAAAAATTGAGGTTTTTGAGAATATCGGTGAAACGGTTGGGTTTGAAAAAAAATGAGGGAGAGTTTTTTTTGGGGAATTTAATGCGATACGAAGGAAGGTCTGGGATTTTTTGATAAATTTAAAGGTTTCGGAGATATTTGCGAAACATTAGAAGCTAATTTTTTTTTTAAGAAATTATTTTTTTTTTTTACTTTTTTTGGAAATATGTGGGGAAGTATTGAGTTGATGGGAATTTAGTGGGATTTTTTTTTGTAGAGAATTTAATTTCTTAAAAAAATGGTTGATTGAGATTTTTTGATAAATTTAACGAAATAATAGGAATGAATTTTTTTTTCAAGGAAATGTGATTTTTTTTTTCATTGTTTTGAAAATATCTCGAAAATCATTGAGCTGAGGAGAATTTAATTTTACACAAAAAATGTTTCTTCAAATATCCTTCTAAAAATTTAAAAACACTGATTTTTCACAAAATGAGAATTAATTTTTTTTTTCGTTGGAAATTTCATTTTCTACAATTTTCTTATGAATCAACTGGTTTCAAAGATATTCACGAAACGATGAAAATGATTTTTTTTTCAAAGAAAATGTAAAAAAAAAATTCATTGTTTTAAAAATATCTCAAAAATTATTACAAGAGCCCTTTTTAATAGAAAATGAAATTTCCCCCAAAAAATTCTCCTAATCTCAATAGTTTCAAAGATATTCACGAATTAATACAAAAAAAATCTACGAAACTCCAAAACCGCGATTTTCCACAAAACGAAAGTGAAAAAAATCTTTAAAAAAACCACTTCATTATTATTTCAGATGGTCGCCCACTCTACATACTCCGATTGGGTCAGATGGACGTCAAGGGTTTGTTGAAATCGATTGGAGAGGATGAATTATTGTTGCTGGTTTGTGGAAAACTTTTGTCAATTATAATGAAGACACGAAGCCTTGAATTTTCATACGACTGTAGCTAATGGATACACATGTACTAATATTTAACATTTAATTTATTGACAGGCTCTACACATTTGCGAGGAGGGTCTTTCGCTTATGGAAGAAGCTACCACTGCCCTTGGCCATCCAGTGTCCCAGTGGTGTCTTCTTATTGATCTCGAGGGGCTCAACATGAGACATTTATGGAGGCCTGGTATCAAAGTTAGTATTTTCGACGTAAAAAATAGAAAAAACGGGGGAAATTTTGGTTTCAAATTCACCGGTGAATTTAATTGATCTTTAGCGACTTTGGAAAATCGTGAAAAATTTATAAACCCAATGGATTGTGTTCGTAATATCGTCGCATTAGAATCGAAAGGGCGTGAGTCTATTTTTTTGGGCTGAGTAATAAAAGGGCTTAACTCATCTTTTAATGAAGCAATTAATGTAGATAAAATTTCAGTCAATCTTTAAAAAATGGCACTTACGCCCTTTTCACTCCATTTTTTCTTGCTGGATGATAAAAGGGCGTAAGTTAGTATTTCAAGGAAAAAATGAATGGAGATTTAATTTTTGTAGATTTTTAAAAAATTGTAGAGAAATCATAATTTTAAGCATTACTATTTCTTAAATTATAAATTTCAGGCACTCCTGAGAATAATTGAAATTGTTGAGGCTAATTATCCAGAAACAATGGGAAGAGTTTTGATAATTCGTGCTCCAAGATGTTTCCCAATACTCTGGACACTCATCAGCACATTCATACGTAAATAATGAAAAATTTTCACAATTAGAATCGAAAGAAATTGTTTTTTTTCATAAAATAATTGTTTGCAGATGAAAATACGAGAAACAAATTCATTTTCTACTGTGGAACTGATTATCAAGAACAAAATGAAGGAGGTCTGACTGATTACATCGATCCAGAGTATATTCCAGACTTTCTCGGTGGTCCATCGGAGGTGAGAATTGATTTTATGTCATTTATTTTTGGATTTATTTAATAATTCAGTAGTGAAGTTGCTCTGAAGAGATGAATTGAAAATTGATTCTTCATTGTTTTGGGAATATCTCTGAAACGAGTGGGTTTATTAAAAAATGTCAAGGGACCTTTTTTGTAGAGAATTTAATTCTCTAATAAAAATGTCTCTTGCAAAATTCTCATAAACCTGAAAGTTTCGGAGATATTCAAGTCTAAAAAAATTCGGTCAGAAAAAATTCGCCAAAAAAAAAAAATTTTAAAAATTTACTGTGAAATTTATTCAAAAAACTCCGTGAAAAATTTATTTAAAACTCCTTCCCTACAAATAAAAATTTCGGTGAAGAAAGGGAAGTAAAAAAAAATTCCCACTCTTTTGCAAATATATCTGAAACGAATGGGTTTATCAAAAAATATCAAGAAATCTTTTTTTTAGAGAATTCAATTCTCTACAAAAAAGGTTCCTTTCCAAATTCCCCTAAACTCAATAGTTTCCGAGATAATCTGAGTTTAATCGAAAAGGAACTTCACTACCGAATTAAAATTGTAATAAAAATTGAAAAAAATCTATTGCTCTCTGAAATTTATACTTTTAATTGATTATGAAATAATTAGGAGGGTATTACGTTCGAACAACTCACAATACCACCGAGATATTACATTAACGAAGCGACAGGAAACAGTGTAAGAGAATGTAGAAAAAATTGAAAGCAAAAACAATTTAAGGAAGAATTTTTTAAATGAAAGAAAATAAGTGCAAATTAAAAATGTGACGCAACATTTCACGTTTATTTTATTTTATTATTCTATATTCGTATCACGTGCAGATGTACATTACTAGTAGTAATTCCATACCACGTGATCACCAGTACACGATAATGATACACGTGATTCTTGTTTTTTTTTCATTTATTTCGAAATTAAATAGTTTGAGTTAATTCGTGGTTTTTTTTTTAATTCGTGATATTAAATTATGAATATTGAATTAACTGATATTCAGAGGTGTATCAATGTCCACAATAATCACAATGTTATTTTAGTGATAATTTTCATTTTTAATGTGCTTCGAACACATTCTGTTGTTGAAAAAGGCTTTCTGTAATTAAGTGGTAAAAATTTTTCATTAGGAAAATTTTAAAAATGAACAAATTTGAGTTTCTGAGATATTTTTTAAAATTTATTTTGTGCAACGAAAAATTGTGTAAAAAAATCAAATAATGCGTTTTGGAAGAGACGAAATTTCAAGGAAAAATGTGCAGAATATGAAAAATGAAAATTTCATATTTTTTATTGAAAATAATGAAGAATTTGTCGTTTCTTGAAAAATTGGAAAATGTTGTTTCTTCATTATTTCAATTTTTCTGAAACTTTCACAGAATAATTGCAAATTTGTTTTTCTCGAAATTTCTAATTTTTTTTCAAGAATTTGCAAAATTTTTATTTTCGGCAAAAATTCCCAAAAAATGTAGGATGTTTCCTGGGAAATTTTATTTATCGATATTTCTTGAATAATTTTTTCATAATTATGAAAAAAGAATTTTTTTCACAATTGTGGAAAAAGAATTTTTTTCACAATTGTGAAAAAAGTATTTTTTCCGTGGAAATTGTTTCCGGAAACCAATTTTTACCGCTGAACTACCGAATTCCTTCCTCAAAAAACCAAAAAAAATCATCATAAATTCCTTTTTCAGACGTACGTGAACGAGGGAGGAGTAGTCCCGAAGAGTCTCTACAGATTAGAGCTCGATGCGGCATCAAATGAGGACGAGCACAGTCTCTATCATTCAATAAGTCTGTCTCACGGTCAAGTACATCATGTTGCGATAAACACGAACGATCCTGGCGCAGTATTAACCTGGGACTTCGACGTCATGCGTCACAACGTGACCTTCACCGTGCTCCACGAAAAATTCGAAGTCAATCCAGACGCAGCCGACGCAAGTACCTCGGAAAAAGCCATTGAATTAGAAGATGGAGTGATTAAAGAATGGAGAGAAGGCATCGATTGCATCAAAGTTGAGCCAAGCATTGTTTGTCACGATGGCGAGAGTATTCAGGGCACACACATCATCCAGGAACCAGGCACATACATCCTGCAGTGGAAAAATCCCGATGTTGGTGAATTTTTGCCATCAATTAGTGCTCACAAAGCACAATTAATGTACTTTTATGAAGTACTCCCATCGGCACATTATCGTGGCTCAATGATGAGCCTCCAATCAGCTGTTAGTGGAAGATCAGTTGCCAGTTCATCGTTGTCCAGATGAGAGGTAGATATGTTCAAGCAGAGTACAAGTATTGATCCTGGCTTTACGTTAAATATTTAGCGATAAATTAAGGAAACTTGAAGTTAGGATCTTTTACGGTTTTTCGAGAATATCTCGGGAAAGAGTTGGTCTAGGGGAAAATGTCTGGGGACCTTTTTTGTGGGGAATTTAATTCTCTATAAAAAAGGTCTCTCGATGAATTCTCGTAAAGGCGATAGTTTCCGAGATATTTGAGAAATAAACCAAGATAATTGTAAAATTGAACGATTTTTTTCGTAAAAGAAACAAAAAAATTTGTTTATTTATTGAATATCTCGGGAACTATTGACCTTACGGGAATTTATCAAGAGACCTTTTTTGTGGGGAATTTAATCCTCTACAAAAAAGGTCTCTTGATGAATTCTCGTAAATTCAATGGTTTTGGAGATATTCGCAAAACTGAGAATAAATTTGAGATGAAAGAATAAATTCAAGGAAAAAAAAGAACGATTCAGGTGAGATTGTTAAACAGAATGAATACGTATCGCGAAAAAATATATCACGTAAATGATAAATATTTATTATGAATTGTTAAATGAATTTTATTGGGAGTGACAAATTATTTTTCATACGTAAAATAATTAGAAGAAACTGCGAATGTTTTTTCGACGAAAAACACAAGAAAACGAAACCAATTAACTAAAATAAAATAATGGCACCGAATGATAGGATTAATAATGTACAAGATATATTTTGTGATGGTGAGATATAAAGAACAAATTATGATAAATTGTCTCTTCCAATTGACATGGAATGAAATTAAAAGATAAAATAAAACATTGTAAATAAGGTGAAAGTTTTTTTTAGAATTAAAACGTTTAATTGAGAGAAGAAAAAATTATTACGAATCATGATAACTTGGGCAACGACAATATTTACCAGTGAACAATGAAAGATGTTTTTTTTTTAAATTCAAAATTAGATAATGCATTTTTTAAATAGTTTGTGTAAAACTAATGAATTTTAAACTATTAATCTCGATTTTTTTCAGTTAAAAATTCGATGGAAAAGTGGAAAAACAAGATAAGTTCATTTTGCTTTCGGTTTTTTGAAAGCATTTTGATATTTTAAAGAAACAAAATTTCCAGAGAAAACTCGTCTCGTTCTTCCACTTTGCTGCATTATTAAACATTTAAATTGATTAAATGAGGAAATTCATAGAAAATTCTCCAGTAGATAATTAACTCCGAATTTTAAATGAAATCTAGATGAAATTTTCGTGTAGTAATTAATAAAAAATATTTTAGTGTGTTTGAGACTGTAGACTTCGTGATAAATCGTAGATTTCATGCAATAACTGCTTCAAAGTATTGTGAAAAACTAGAAAAATAATGATTATCGTAGATAATGAATATCAAATGAGTTTTTAGAGCATTGAAATTCCGAGTCAATAAAACAAAAAAATTAACGATTACCAGTTACGATTTTAATGCTTTTTTTGAAGATACTTTAGATTGTGAGAATTTTTTATTTTTTCGTGATGAAATTTTTGAATTTTCAAAATTTTTGTGATTGCATTGAAAAGCTGAATGCAATTTAATTTAGGGCAATAGTTGACGAGAATAAAATGAAAATTAAATTGAAGGAAAAAATTAAAAATTAATTGAATTAATTAAATGTTTTTTTTGACGATTTTTTCCAATATTTCAATTTTTCTAATTTTTTTTCTTTAAATAACCAAAATGGTTTTTTTCAAAATTTTGATTTTTCTAAAGATTTTGTGATTTTTTTTTCCAAAAATCTATTTTCTTCTTTTTTATTCTTTTTTTTGATTATTTGGAAAATTTTGATTTTGAAATTGATTTTTTAGTGGTAACATTTAAAAAACTTCTTCAAAACATTTCTTCAAGGGTCCATTCTGCCCCACCGCTCAAAATTTTCCTGATTTTTTTCATCATATTATAAGAATAATTGGTTTTTACAATGTTTTCAGTCGCTTAACATTTTTAATAAAATACTTGATAATTCAAAAAATTCATAAACTTAAATTCGTAAAAAATAAAAATTCTCATTTCATTAGATTTTAATTAATTCGACGATCTGCTAATTAAACAATAGAACAATTAATTTACAACAGTGATAATTTTGAAGGAAATTAGAATAAAATTAAATGGTAAATTTCATGATAAAAATAGTATAAACAATTGTATTTTATGTCAATGAATATTTTTTAGAGAAACTTATATATTAAATGTTAATAAAAGAGAATTTTAATGAAACTAAATAATAATAAATATTATACGTGAAATGAAAGAAAGAAGAAAAAAAGAATACAATTAAAAGAATGTAATTGTCCAATAATATTTTACATTCCCATAGTTTGTCTGTGGAAATTTTTAATTTATCAAATGATAATAAATTATACATAATGTTAAAAAAGAATTAATTCCTTTATTATTATCATCTTTCTTATTCAACAATTTGCATTCACTTATGAATAAAAATTAATAAAATGCAATTTAATTAATTTAATCATCAAATTTATCTTCTTTTGAATCCATACTTTTTTCGTTCGTAGAACAAATCGGTCTTCGAACTTCCCAAATTTACGATTTTCGGACATCCATCTCTCTGCAAATTAGACGAAAATAATTATAGAAGTTTTTAAATTGATTAATTTTAATTTTGAATTTTTTTTTCTGAAATTTTTGTAAATTTTTTGTAGAGAAAATTCAGAGCTAAAGGAAGACTAAACGAATTTTGAAAAATTGCAAAAATTCAATGGATCATTTTTATAACATCACTCTAGAGTCAAAAGGGCGTAAGTGCAATTTTTAAAAAATCCACGAAAATTGAATCTAC
>JABSMS010023580.1:0-10800 GCA_018902275.1 Aleiodes sp. PSUC_FEM 10030003
TATATAAAAATATATGTTTTCTCTTACCGTTGGGGAACATGAAAGACCTTCATCGAACAAAAGCAAAGAATAAATGGAGAAGGAACGAAAAAAAGGAAAATCATAAAAGAACAAAATGACCTGATAGACCACCATATTCATCATACTGTACGTGCTGTGCATTGTACGGATGCGCGTAGTTTACCACGGAAATGTCGATAACACAAGTTGCAAAAGTTTTGACCTTTTCTAATACATCTTGAAAGGAAAAATAATTCTGCACTGTCGCTTTGTTTTTTCCATGTAAAAGTAGAAGAAAAAAGACGTGTCGGAAAGGACAAAAAGGATGTGTCGGAACTGCATGTTAGTTTTATCGATAAATTCAATCCTTCTGGAAGGTAGAAAGACTTGAGGAGAGAGAACATGTATTTTACGTTATTTTGGTTAAGCGAATTTTTGGAGGTTTCAGTCCGTAATTATTTCGCGTGAACCGATGGAGTTCATGGCTTCCAAGTTAGTTTCTGGGAAATATATCGCAATTGAAGCGAGATACGAATTATTTATAGAAATCTGTTTTGTAGAACGAAATGAGACCTACAAGAAAGGTCCCCATGAAAAATTTCGTGTCTATTTGATTCTGAGATATTTCCGATAAATTGGTGGACCGAAATAAGCTACGTTTCAGGGTTTCGCTCTTGATGATTTGTTAAAAATTATTTAGAAGCACTCGAAAATTTTGTTAAAAATCGCAGACGTCAATTCGACACTACAGATCATTCTCGTATTTTTAGGAGAGCGAAAGTTTTATTTTATGCATCGTTAAAAAATAATACAAATTTTCCTTTACTTTTTTCACATTTTTTTAATGGCAGACTTTCGCTAAAAAGTTGTGCAAAAAATGATGTGAATTCAAGATTGATTAAAAACCTGGCCAATCGAAAGAAGTCATCACCGAATGTCTAATCAATAGAAATTTTTCATAACAAATAAATGCATTGACATAAAGTCTCGATGATTCAAAAAATTTCTGACTTTTTAGGAATTTTTGTTCTTGAAGAAAATATAAAACTTCGTTGTTGAAAGTCATCGATTCTACAATACATTAACTTCGAAACTATCGTAGACAGTATCCTCTCCTCAAGGGAAACGAAAAAAAAGCCGAGGATCATCAAACTTCGTTTCATTAATCCCCGAATTTTTTCCTCGCAAACCGAAAAAAAATCCCGAAAAAACCATCAATCAATAAATAATAAATACATTTTATAAACTAAACCGCAAAACAAAAAAACCGCAAAAAAATAGTCTACGAATAGTAAATTACTTGAAAACTGCTGCAGTGGGCGATTCCAAGTTTTTTCCCAAACTCTCGTAAATAACAGTGAGTGAGCTGTCAGGCGAGACAGATTAAGCACATGGATAGGTTGGAAGAGATTCAGCGAAAAAAAGGCATTAAATGTGCCAACAAAAAAAAGATAAAAAACAAATGTGAAAAAAACGAGAGAAATGCAAAAATTCATGTTCCACTCCGATGCGAACGCAAAGCGCACAAATCGTTAAATCCCCCGAAACAAAATTGGAATGGAGTTTCAATTCAGACGCAAGTAGCTTTGTACCCAAGTACAACATCGGGTGTTTTGCTGCACGATGGTCTGTCAGTGAGATTATTAATTGCATTAACTCGTTGCGTAACATTTTTACCGAGTGATTCCGCTCTGTCTTTGATTCTCTGTTGCACAAATCTTGTGGATGCCTCATAATTTCCAATACTCGAGCGACTGCCCCTTTGGTACTGCGATTTACCAAGATACTCGAGTTTCTCAGCGTTACTAAATACACTGGAACGTGAACCACGAAATAATTGTGGCGTTGGCCTCGCCAACACATCCATTCTGTCAAATTGACAAATGCTCATTCCTCTGTCTCTCGGCGTTATCGGATGTGCTAATACATCCATCCTATCAAAATGACATATACTCATTCCTCTTTCGCGCTGCAACGGCCGCGATAATACATCGGTTCTATCGAACTGCGATATACTCATTCCTCGATCACGCTGAAATGATCTCGAGGGTTTTGGAAAATCGTTTAATGACTTCAGTGTCATTACTGGCGGCACCTCGTCTTGCTCAATTATCTCAATGTCTTTGTCTTGCTGATAAAAATCAGTGTCAGTTTGCTCGATTCCTTCATTCAGAACTAGGGACTGGAGATCGAATGCACTCTTTGTTCGTCTTGGCATATTACCAGGTAGGTAGGACATGCTTGAGCCAACGAATACACTGTTCTGTCGGGGCCTAGTGATAACTGATTGACACTGGGAATGATCCAAACAGTGGATATTGAATTTCGAGCACGAGCGTAACTGAAACATTCAACGTTTGGGAGAAATAATCAGTAACCAAGTGCACACTGCTACACTGAGAAGAAAATAGTGGTAAAATCAATCAAATATTTGTGGCATTGGTACTTGGAAAATATTTTTTTGGATTAATCAAAGAAGTTGTTGAATTTACTGAATTTTGTTAATTCAAATGAATCAACTGTTTGAATGAAAAAAAAAAGTAAATTCAACCACTTTTTTTGATTAATTCAAAAAAATATTTTTCAAGTACCAATGGCACAAATATTTGAAATTTTTTTATGGGACTTTTTAGGGAATTTTTGGGGCTATAAAAAACTGCAATTCTCGTTCCACCACTTCATTACCTAAAGAACGAAATACAGGGTAAACGGTCCGAAGAATGACAGATTAAAATCATTTGGTAATTGATGAGTCATTAGAAATTTGACGATCACTCAAATTTAAGATTACATTATGAATAATTGATGCAAAATTTAATATAGATTAGAAAAAAATGAAATATCAATTTCTTTCCTGGTGAATGAATTAAAATACCCATTTTACCAATGAAATTTTAA
This sequence comes from Aleiodes sp. PSUC_FEM 10030003, assembly GCA_018902275.1. Lineage (NCBI taxonomy): Eukaryota > Metazoa > Arthropoda > Insecta > Hymenoptera > Braconidae > Aleiodes > Aleiodes sp. PSUC_FEM 10030003. Next base: position 2,899 of record JABSMS010023580.1, read on the forward strand.
TGGACGTATATTTTTTCCTACAAGGAATTATTTGAATGAAGGTATTTGAATGATATTTGAATTTCGCTCCAGAATAGAGAAGAATCACTAGAATTATACTGAAAATAATAATTTCATGTTGAAACAAGCTTCGTTCATTCAGTGGCACTTGTTCATTCACTGGTCCACTGACCCTATTCATGCACTAACAAACCCATGACCTCTACTTCAATAAACTTAATCTTTTTTTAACTACATTACCGATGATACATGAAAATTTCAGTTACTCACTGTCATCGTGATCAAAGGATTTGGTCTTTCAAAACATTATTTCTCAACTCGGTTCTCTGTGATCGCCCTTGGCAACATTTTCGGCGTAATGTTGCGCAGAGAGAATAAATAATTTATGATTTCAAAGACCAAATTTCCATAGAGGCAAACGCAAAGCACATAAATTTTTTCCAGGAATTAAAAAAGAACATTCAACTTGAATAAAAAAAAAAATTAGAACATAAATTTATATGCAATGATTTAACAATTCGTTGCGACAATTTATTGCAATTGGAATAGTTTCTCCAGGCTTTTTAAATTTGTCTCTGTAAAAAGTTTGTTCAGGCACTTTCCTAGTCAGTATTTGGATCGAGGATTATGTGCTGGGACCAAGTGTACAAACTAAAAGCTTATCACATGCCTCGTGCAATTTCCGGTCGGGAGAGTGGGGCGAGTCCATAAAATACCGAATATATATTTATTACCCATGGAAAATTCAGTCAGTCACGTAGATTTTATCGAATTTACTGAAACGAAATTCCATGAAACGAAACGTTAATAGTATTATACTTGCAAATTACCAAATTTTAGAGGTATTAAGCTTTTAACATTTTTGTTTGTAAAGTTTTCGTGTTACATTCCAGAAATTTTGAACAAGTCTCGTTGATATGGAAATTTGAGGAAATTTCGTTATTGACAATTCAGGTTTTCCATTGAATTGATTTTAAAACAATTTTACCAGAAAAATTATTCAAAGGTGTAAATTTCAGTTCAATTATTCCATGAAAATTCGGTTAAATCAGGAAAAATTGAAAATTCAAGTTATTTTGGTTCTGAATATTCAGATGCAATCGAAAATTCAAGTTGTGAAATTCCCGTCTTACTTGTGCTTAAGGCTCACACTGTTATAAAATTATTATTGAAAATTCAACGTAAAAATATTGAAATATTTAAAAAACCTTCGATCAACTTAGCTCTTGAAAATTTATTTGCTATAAAAAAATTCAACTAAGATTTGAAATTTCGTCGCAATTATTTGTTAAATTTCCATTACATTCTAATTTTTTATACACACTTGAAGTGGAATATTCAATGAATAAACGAAATTTTAAGCAATTCTTAAAATTCAAACTCCTGATATCAATTTTTGATGAATTTTAAAAATCGAATATTACTTAGATTGAAATCAAAAGGGCGTAAGTGCTATTCTGTTAAAAATTTACAAAAATTGAAAATGCATTCATTTTTCCAGATAAATAATAAGTTACGCCCTTTTATTATTGAGCAAAAAAAAGGCGCTTACACCCTTTCGCTTCTACGCTGACAATATTGAATTTTCAATTTATTTCAAACGTTGGCATGAATTTCCTTAAATTTTACCTAAAACTCGCAATTTCATAACTTTCCTTTCATTGAAAGAAATTCAATGTTGGGCTTATGAAAAATACCATCAAATTGTCCATGAAATTTCAATTCTTTTCTAACAGTATACGGCAATGCAGAATATTACGAGATTGTACAAAATTGCAGAGAAAAATTTTTATTCGTAAAAAAGATAAAACCAAGAAATTTCTGTGTACAGAGGTTGAAATTTCGAGGTTTCTCCTTTGAGGAAAGGGAAGGGAGACGTACGGAAGGGTGTGCGAAGATAGATGAGGATACAAGTGAAATAGATGCACCGTTGCGCTTGGGTTAGCCACGAAGTGCCGCATTGCACTTTCTCTTCATCCACTAGACTGAAACTGACTGAAAATTCAAACCGCACCGGACTATTCAATTTTGGTGATAATTTTCGTTATAATAAATCGGTAGAATAATTAATACTCGATTGATTATTGATAACTCATTAATTTCACGTAGCTACGTCAATTCGGAATAATTTCACGGTAAATTTAATCAATTTTCATTTCAATTCAAATGGAGATGATAAATTTGATAATTTAATTTTCGGGTCGAATCGTCAAGCGTGTATGTTTGGCGTAAGTAGGCTTAACGAATTTTTTTATGTGACTTTTTTATAGCGAATTTTGTCCTCTATAAAAAGTCTCCCGTGATGAATTGTCGTAAAGCTAATCCTTTGTGAAAATATTTGCCAAATTTGATTAAAAGGGTAAAAAATATTTTTACTGTCGAAAAAGTTCATAAATTCGACAAACTCATCAAAAAGCGCGGAACATTTGTTTTCAAAAATGATTTTTTTAATAATTCAAAAATTGTCGAACTTATTTTTCAATGAAGTTTGGAATGGTTTTTTCTGATTTTCAAAAACGAAAATAAATTCCTTATTTTTACCTCAAAATTATCTTGAATAAACTTTTTTAATGCATTATTACGTTTGTGCATGCTGTATGATTTGGCTTGGGATTTCGGGTTGAAACTTGAATTATTCGTTCAAACACCTGGTGAACACTGCAGTGATTACATAGCACTCCCGCTGGTACAACTTAGTCCTCAGATATAAACCGAGTGAACTGGTTGAAAACCGCATACAACTCCCTTACCCCCAAAGTTAATCCTACCCGAAGCCACCAACGCTGTATCAAAACTTTTCCACCAAAGAATTAAAAAGAATGCATTTAAAAATTCTATTTATTTCAAAGCGTTGCCAGGCTGAACTATAATTACAAGGAAAATTATTACGTAACTGTAATATTCTCGTATCTTTCATGCGGTTATCAGGGAGGGAAGGAGGGGGTGGGATGACGGGGTGCTTTAAATGCCAACATCGAAATTCCACAGGCGTCGGTATGAATATGCTAGATAGAGCGCTCGGGAAAATGTAAAAGACAGGGAAAATACGAGGTGTCCATAAATTTCAGTTAGCAGAGAGATCTCTTCTCTTATCGCCAATGGACATACACATGGACATTTTATTTATTGACAGTTGAAAAAGAGCCGCTCGAGAGAGAATGAAAAGAGTTAAAAATGAAATATTACTTGATGAAGGAACAGTGAAGAGTTGAAACGTTGATTTAATTTGATTTTAAAGTTTGTTTTTCGGAAATATCCCGAAATCCACAGAAAATCGGGAAATAAATAGGAATCAGTAACGAGTGCTATTAATATATCAGTAGTGAAGTGGTAAAGAAAGATACGTTGACTTATTAGTTAATTATTATTATATGAATAATGATAATATATCGTCGCCCTATAATCAAAAGGGCGTAAGTGCTATTTTTTAAAAATCTACAGAAATTGAATCTACATTTATTTTTTCATAAGAATACTGACTTACGCCCTTTTATTTTTCAACAAGATGGATTTTAAATCATAATTTTGTAACAGAATTTTCAAAAAATAATTGAACTGAAATTTCAGTCGGAATGTGTCCACTAGACTGGTCCCCTCATGAGGGAAACGCTGCAGAAATTATTTTGATTTTATTATGATGAATAAGCAGCACGAAAAAAAATTTTGAAAAAAATTCGAGTGTTGATGAAACTTGAGAGAAAACGTGTAAATTACTTGTTTAATTTTATTTCAATTAAAAATTCTGTAATAAAACCAATTCAAAATAAGGGGACCTGTCTAGAGTTAAATGAGAGGAGTGGTCACTGTGGGTTATAAAAAGGGTTCTTCAAAAAATTTCACTATCTCCCATATATTTCGAGATGTTTCAAAAAAACTAGGGCAGTGAAATTGACTCGTTCCTTTTCTCCACAATTTTCACCATTTCATTCTTTCTCATATTTCTCACTGACTATTATAAAAAAGAATAATGTCCCTTCTCTTCAAGGGCTTGTGGATAATAAGACCCGACTCGAATTTGCACGACAAAGAGAATTGAAAAATTGATATGATATTACGTTGCAGTAAGCAATTCCCTTTCACATCGAGGGTGGATATGAAATTGTCCGTTGGAAAATGGTCGCTTGGGATATAACTACGAGGGATATTTCGGTGTAACAATGCTGCCTTTGAATTCAGTCTGTCTCAACTATCAACGGTTTGGAAAATTTTTGCGTTACGTCTGGTTCATATTTTTTCCACCCAGAGTCAGGTGAGAATTTGCTGTTTTAATTTGCATCAGAATCGGATTAACATTGGCCACAAACTGTTTTCAAGCTCGGGCGACTTCTGGTTTCATTGCAGGACTTTGTGTGAATGAGTCAAATTATTAAATCAGTGCTGAAGTGGTGAAAGATAATTTTACATTCTAAGGAAAATCAGAGCTACAGAGAAGATTTCTACGAAAACTCCTCTTTCTCTCACAGTTCCATAGATATTCTCCGATAAGTAAAATTGCTTTCCACATTTTCACCTAACTACTAAAATTATTATGATCAAACGTAAATTTTCAATTGAATAAATTCTCCAACACGATGGAAACGTTATGTAACACGAATTATCGAGGACGAGTTAATAATTGACGCTGTGAATACAAGCCAGTGAAGCTAAATCAATGGCTGAATGAGTAACCATCATGCTTGGTACTGTCAGAAGCAGAATCTCCGTGAGTTATACGATGAAGCTCAGTCGTATAATCCACTTGTGAGCCCTTTCCTGTCACTGTTAATGATAAAATATTATAATAAAACTCACTGGTAGAGATGGTTGATCCACAATGGAACAACTTGGACGGTGTTGCTGCTGAAATTTCGGCTGATACGGCTCGAGCATACGTATTTTTCCCCAACGATTGAAAAAAAGTGCAATTGCTGCTACCCAAAGAAGTAGAACGAAAATGACGATTAGTGCCTCCTCTGCACGTACTACCACACTCCCAGGTCTTGGATAGCCTGATTGTAACAAAAAGTAAGGGAACAAGTAAGTGAACAAGAAGAAAAAGGAAGGCAGAGACAGCTCTGACAATGGAGGAAAATTGTTAGAAAAAAAAAGATGGATCGTCTGCATTTTTTGTTGGGATTGAACGTGAATAATTTAACGAGAATTATCGAGGTAGTTTTTCCGAATATTTCTACTGAAAAGCCGGGGAAATTTACGATTTGAATGATTCGGGAAAATTTAATTACTAATTTTTTTGTGCAGTATTATTTTTTCGAGAGCACGAAGATTTCAAATATTTTTTCTTCGGTAATGCCAACTTCCGACGTGACAAGTTAGCGTTATCATGTCAAGTACAATAGACTCCCGTTAGTTGCAGGTTGGTTATTTGCGAATATGGCCCGCAATCCCTTTCTCGTTTGTTATGACATTCGAAACATAAAGATTGGAGAAAAATTTTGAAAAATTAAAAATTAGAGAAACATTTTTAATTTTATTTTAAAAGAACATCGGTGAAAATGAGCCCCTCCCATTCAATTTCGAGAATAAAGGGCGAGTGTCCATTTATTACGGTGAAAGTGAATATTTAGAAGAAATTATGAGATAACTGATAGAAAATTCTAAAACAAGTAATGAGTAGATTTATTTAAATTTTGAAAAATCTATTATCTTCAAGGGACTGAGAGTAGTAAAATTTTGACGCCACCAATATAGTTGTAGTAACATTCCGCATTGCGGCTGTAACGTTCCGAAATTTTTACACAAGAACTTAGTGATATTTACTATGTATTTTGCACTGGATATTACAATTCATTGTGACAATTACACAAAATGCCTCAACAATATCATTATTGTTAGAAGAACATCTAGAATTTCTCGGTGTGCTAAATAACTCTTTCTCGTATTATGCTTTTTTGATCATTTTTTGGGAATTTCTCTGGTCCTCATCATCGCAGCAATTTGGAGCTGATTCCAAACGATAACTGAAATAATTTTCTATCGATTTCAAATAAATTGAATTGATTTTCAACGAAATAAACGATAACTCCGTTAATTTTCATCGAAAATCAATTCGATTTATGTGAAATCGATAGGAAATTGTCTCAACTTTCGTTTGACTTCACCATGAACACGCTGGGGCCATTAGAACCAGAGATATCCGCGAAAAACTGGTAATTTCAAATTGAGAGTAGTAAATTTCCAATGAAAATCGATGAAACAAAGTATTTATTCTCCGACTTGATACAAAATCCACTCCATTTAATAAAAAGATAATCATCTACAGCTAGATCCTTAGTTACGGTATCATCCTTTAATACGAGATCCTAAAGCACTCATAAAAGGCACATCCTGCAGATTATCGTTTAAGAACATAAAAATGAGGGAATGATAGCTCTGGTGGCCTCTATCTCCATCAATAAAGTGTCTATTAGTTTTTTTTTTCATCATCATTATTAATTTCTGCTCCACATAATTTCCTCCATAAACTGTCGACACAATTTCTCTATTGTTGACAAATAGAAAACTCCAATAAAGAAAAAATAGAGAAAAAATAAATTTTCTCTCGAATTATAAATTTACTCTGTTTTCCTTCCATAAATTCGATTTTCGAACCCAGCAAATCCTTTGGCGTCAGTTCAATAGATTAAATACCAATTTAACCGTTGAAACTGACGATAAATGAGTGACCTTTTACGCGGTAATTAAAATTAAGAGATAAAAAGATGAAAAAAAAACGGATAACTTCAGTTACCTGGATAAGTTGAATTTATCTCAATCGCAGAATCCAATTCCGACGACATTGAGCCAACAATAATTGCTGGTAGTCTGTCGTCTTTACCGTCTGGAGCCTCCTCCAGCTCCAGCTCTATCTTCGTCACGTCGCCTAGAAGAAAAAGAAAATCTTTTAAAAATATTTCCAGCGATTCTTGTTATTTAAATATTTGTCAATGTTTTATTCATCTATTTTTTTAATACCCTGGGATATTGTGCACGAACTTACCATTACCGGCCACCTGAACTTTAATGGGAGTGCCTGTCGCATGGTGATGTCTAGTATGTCGTCTGTCGCCCTCCACAGCGGGGAAGTTCCACTTATCTCGGTCTGTTTGATAATAAATAAAATATTAGATCCCGATTGAATGGCACGGAATCGATTGGGTTTTAATAACGAGAGTGTATGGAAAAGTATATTTGGGCTTGGTCGTGCATTAACAATTATCCGATGACGTTCATTAACTTCGCCTTCTTTTAGTATCGACGAAACCTTTAATAAGTTTATCAATGGAATGGAAGAACGGGATAAGATCACTTTAATTAGTTTTTTGGAGATATCCTTGGAATTTTAGGACATAGAGAAATTTTTGTGGGGAACTTGTTTGTTTGGAAAAAATTCAGACTACAAAGGTTATTCTTTGAGATATTTCAAAACAATGGTTTCAAAATAAAGTTATCGCGTTTTACGACTTCATGTTAAATTGAGTTTCTCGGGAATAGTTCGAAATCTGAGAGAGATAAAGAACTTTCGTAGCTTTGATTTCTTCCCATAAAAAATTAGGTAAATAAATTTTTGCACGTCCATTCAAAATAATCATATTAACTTTTTGTTGAGGATCAGTTTACCTCACGTATGGGAATGTTTTATGAGAAATAATTCTTGCTATAAAAAATTGAAACCTTTCTAATAAGAAGGGTTCCAATGTTTTATAGAAAAAATCATTCCTTATAAAGTATTTTCACACGTGCTCATCTCCCGCCTGATGAGCCTTTCGAGATCCGTGGGCAGCCACGTCCGCGTCATGAATCCTGGGTCATGTTGAGTGCTGATGAAGCTTGTGAGCTTCACCAGCAGATGTTATCAATTGTTGTGTTCATGTGTAGAAATTGATGATGAATTATTTATTATCAATTTTAATTTATAATTAGGAT
>JABSMS010023591.1:0-10798 GCA_018902275.1 Aleiodes sp. PSUC_FEM 10030003
TGAATATTCAATTCATTTTTTGTATTGAATAGTATTATTCAATTCAATTCAATTCAAACGCTATTCGCACACCCCTACTATCGAATTTCAAATAGGGATTTTTAACGATCTTTCAAAGGTAATTTAACAAGTGGATGGAACGTAATACATATATATGTTGTCTTGTATTTGTTTTTTTTTCTCTTGTACTCGACGTTCAGTTAGACTAGCTCAATAATATATATTATTTCTTAGAGTGCTATTTTACGTGAGAGGCCTTTGTCAACTAAAAGTACATTACAACTGTAGATGCATTTTGAAATGCACAAAAGCCGTCTCACCTTCAAAAGGCAAGCATATGTATTGTAGTTAGTAAAATGTATTCATATTTTTCTATGAATACTCGAAAATGATAACACATTGGTTAACCATACAATACGAGTATTCTTTTCTTTGTTTTTATGTGGCAATTCTTCAGCCAAAGTTTAAAGTTGTTTTAATACTCATCATACTTGCACATTTCTCGGCAATAATAAAAGATATAAAGTGAGTTTTTATTCCTCTCAAGTGGAGAAAAAATACAACAAAAGGAGATTGAGAAATATGCAAATATCCATGTGTAAAGATATATTTTTCTCCTTCTTTTTTCAAATAAATATTCCATTAGGGAAGGAATGTGCTAAGATCTTAATTATAATGTTACATCAAATTAATTTGCTATCATCTCAAACTGATGGATGAGAGCTTCACGTGATTCTATAGAGAATCACTGAGATTGATGTCATGAAAACAGGAAGACAAGAGGTTAATGTATTTGAGGCCCCATCATTCGATTCCTCTTTGTTTTTAAGAGATAATGGTCCACCATCATCGCCCTGTATATTAGGATTGTCAGATTTTCGTGGTGGAAATATCCTATTATCATCCTGATCATCTTGATTGGATACAACGTTATTATTGTGATGATTATTCGTATTGGTAGTTGTTGATGAAATGCCTGAGGTGCTTCCGGAAGTACTAGAACTGGAACTCGATATTACGGTGCTTGTCATTCCACGTGTTGTTAATGGTGCCACAGTGGTAGGAACGATACTCAAATTACTCAGGAAATAGATGGGTCCAAATTCTGGTTTTAGATCGACCATGGTTTCTTCACGACGATTTAAATTGATTTCTCGGGATTTACTCTCGCCATCCTCATAGTGTGAGACTAATTGGCCAGTATATGGTACTTCAAAATCCATGTAATTAGCTTTAACTGTGACGTTCACTCCGGTTCCAGGCTCCAGATAAATCTCCACACTATCATTAAAGAAATTACAATAAATGAAAAAAGGAAACAGATAAATTACTAGGTCTACGGTTTTCTTATCTCATTTATTTTTTTCTACTCACGAGTAGGTATCCTCACGTTCCGACCTTTCGTCCATTCCCCATTTAATATTGGGTAACCTGGTTTTATTAAATAGAGTAATAGAAGTGTTGAGAGCTTTAATCATCCCGTGGCCTTGTCCCCAGTAACTGAAATATTTGTACTTGTATCCAAATGCCTGTGCCAATTTGGCTCCTTCATTCCTCGAATTACTGATTGTTGCTTCACCGATTGTTATCGATTCATTCTTTATAACACGCTTACGCCAGCGATTCAATTTAATGGAAGTTAATTCATAATATAGTGGCTCCGTCTCCACCAATACCTCTCCTGATTCAACTTCTCCCGAGACTGTCAACCCACCTAGGCCATTCTGTAAATTAAAAAGTCAGAAGAAAAAAGAAAAGTTAATAAAAGTAAGAATTCAAAGGACAATGAACGTCTGAGCATCTCCACAACGTGACAAGAGTGTGGGCAACAAATAAAAACAAATTGACTGTGAAACTGACATCTTTAACGTAGGTTATTTTCCCAAGTTTGTCTGTATGATCCAGTGTACCGATGTAGTGAGTGTATGCTGGTACAATTGAGCTGTCCTTGCCATCCTTATCTCTAGATACAACATGACGTGCTACATACATAGTATCGGTAGCAACAGCACCCGCGGGAATTTGGTGAAATTTGTCCCAAGCGAGCCAACTAAGTCGGGCTGCGCTCTCAACATTCTCCAGTAAATCATAACTTTCAAAAGTTTGTACATTGCCTAGAAATGTAACGGTGCATCGTTTCTCCCCCTCTAACTGGGTACCAGCTACCCATACACCACTGTGGACCGCACGGCAAACGTACATCGGTCTCTGCTTAGTTATTGGATTCGATGGATCCTCATTATTATAACTCTCATCTAAAATTCATTGAAAACAAAAAACTTTTCTTATTAAAAAAATCTCCACGGGAGAAAAAAAAATAAGAAAATAGAAATTATGACCCACCAGATGATTTGGTAACGTCCTGAAATCCTCCAATCACAAGATTATTTTCTTTTGAAGGATTATTCTCTTTTTCATAATGAGTTCTCGTCAGCCAATTCAACGTACTTGACGTAATATGCTGCCGATACTTTGAAAGTATATGAACACTATTGTCGCATTTCGAAATTGTAATGACACCGAGAAAAATCAACAATGTCATCTGAACACACCTAGCCCAATTACACTTGCTCCAATCCATCTGTAATACAAAATTGATTTCATATAATTATTTTTAATTATTTGAACATACTTTCACAAAATTTCCCACGGGAATTTACAGCTAACTGTATCGAGTTACAAAGGTTCTACAATCTAGAGATAAAAAATCAGCGCAATTTGAACTCGCTGTTAAGAAACATGAGTTAGTTATATTATTCTAAGTAAAGATAACAGGGAATATTGATATTCTTCAAATAAAACTTTCAATCTTTTCGTCATTTTAGGCGAACGGAAACCGGAAACGGAAGGCAAGTTTTGTCGATTCGCCTCGCGAATCTGATCCCCTCCCTTTACTCGGTCACGGTATTGCGCCCATCCTCGTGTGCAGTGCAGTAACGGTGCTAAGTTCCGCGGCACCGTTTACGTTCAACCGCAGCTGATAATAAATTCATCCCGTTCATAGGCAACTAAAACTAAGACAGGAGAAAGAAAAAGGAAAACAAAGACAAAACGTCGAAGAATCCGAAGCCTTGACCGAGTATATGTGGTGCAGCACCACCTGGAGGGAATTTTTTAATCAAACAAATCGACCGATGACCCGTGACCAGAGCACCGTTCTGTAGATTTTGCATGGTCTACTAGCTCTTTAAAATGGACACATCATCATGCCAATAAATGCATCAATGAGCTACGGCATCAAGCGTGAATTTCATATAAATCACACAAGACGAATACGCTTTACATTGCACGCGAGAGAAACTAAATAAATCTTCGACTTAGAATAGAAGAATTCTCATCCCTCATAAACTTGTTTTCCGTTGAAAAGTAAACAGAATTGTGAAGAAATTAATGAAAAATGATAGAGAGTATAATCACCCCAAGGTCTTTGGCCAGAGCACTTGCCAACGAAATGAGATATTATTTAGAAAGGTACCTATGGCCACAATAAGTACAGTAGACTCGAGCCAAAAGGAATATCGATTTTCACGTAGTCCCCAACCTGACTCGAAACGTCCAACGTTGCCATGGATAACCCAACGCATTGACTTGAAAAATATCTTGTCTTCGGTATTATCCGCTCAAACAATCTCTACGACAACTGTTGATTTCCAGTCGAGGAGTGATTCACTCAATGGTAGAATTATTTCCTCTTCCATTTGATCTCACCACCCACCCGGACGACTCCAATCTTCGACGGGAACCCCATTGTTCCAATCAGGAATCAATTAACCAGGGTTATTGTACTGTCATGACCAATCGTAATTGAGATTATCCATCGTATTCTTTAATTACTTCATTAATCAATATATTTCCTATTTATTTCTTTTCTTTATCCATCATACACAGAAGAAGTCAATTTATATTTTGATGAATAACCGATTGTTTTGAACAAGTAGAGCTCTCAACTGCATTTGACTGGCTGTACTGTGTGAGAGAAATTGTGAAATATTTATCGTCATAAACTCTTATGTTTGCTGGGTTTTAAAAACATTTACGCTGTGTTAGTCCAAGGGTACTCTTTCTTCTGGCCCCAGGCATAAACTCAATCATTCAAGAGAGCACTCAATAGATTCTACCTAGTCATCGCACAAATTTATTTACTACATATAAACTGCGTGATGGCTAAATTTAATTCACAGTGTCAACTTATGGGACGAGATTTTAAGAATGACATGACGTAATGGTCATCGTGTGACGGAATTGATTAATTGAACTATTTGTAACAAAAAAAAGAGTAACTTTTAACGTTAAAATAGTTGATTTCACAAATGAATATGGCTTGGTTTGACCTATCTCCGGTAATTGACATTGACTACGATGAGTTAACGAGCCCACTCTTTACATGGGTCACACACTCTTTAGTGAACTCGATATAATGTTGTTGCTGTATGAGGGGCGGCTCTCAAGCCAATGTGCATCATTATTTGAAATGTCTAGGTACGTGTAGGTACGTTTTACGTAGGCGTAGTGTGCACACGAGAGCAATGAAATATATATAAGGCTAGGACACACTCAAATTCTGTGTCACTCTCATTAGTTTCATCGAGCTCGATCAATTTATCCTCGGCACGCAATTCCCTCCTGTGGCACACGTTACACTTTTTTTTTATCAACCGCCTCAAATTTACTTCCGCTAATGCATGTTTTGGAGACATACTAAAGTTGTCAGAACTGATGAAATGCTGAAGGGAGGAAATAATATCAGAAGTTTATAGGAGTTGAAGCCAAAAGAACGAAAGCAGGAAGCGAGCATCGAATTGGTCGAATTTTTTTTCTATCGATCCTTCCGTAGAGAATGAGAGAGAGAGAGTAGGTACATGGCCCCTCAGGGAACCAAAATGAAAACTCTTTCTCTCTCTCACACCTACCTGGTTACCCGCACGCGCTTCCCACTCAAGGTCAGTCTTCCCTGACAATCAAAATGATGCACAATATAACTCATGAAATGTTCCCTATTTTTGAGCAATATATTTATTTTCTTCACGGTTTTGAAAATTTTTGTTACAGGTAATATGTACTTAAAAAATTGACGTAATTTTCGTTGTACTCGGTGCCGGTGTCAACCGGTTGCGCAACGACGACACATTTTTTTCTCTCACTCCCTCCTAAGTGTCCTTGATTTTTTTTTCCCCAGGCTGGCGCTTGAATGAGACGGGGAATTCAATTCGAATTCCAGATTGTGTGACTCGATGACTACATTTCATATTTCCATTTTCAATTGCCGGTGGAAATGTGAGATATTTATGATGTAATTAGATGAAGGAAATTAAAATTATAATATAAATTATGAAATGCCAGGATAAAAAATAAGCAATTTATCTTTGAGCTTAATGTATTTTCATGATACTTGTGCGAACGAATTGAGTTTAAACAGAGAGCCAACAGTATCTACTCGAGATAATGTCTCTCAATGGGATAACTAGAGAAGATTAAAAAAATCACAATAAATAATGGCATTAATGCTCTGGCACGCTCCGGTCTTTGAGTCATCCTGGTTACTTTCGCTGTCATAAACACCCATGGAATCATCATAATTAATGCTTTTTTTTCTACTTTCTTCCTACCCTTTAATTTCATTCAATTGGCTTAGTCACTGAGTCTGAAATTCTTTAATGTGTAAAAGGGCACCCGTTGTTCGGATTATCTTCATTGTCGCGTCATCGAAAAACTTCGTCATATTCTTGGCATTCTTGCTCCAATCGACTCATATCCTTCCCATAATTTTTTATGAGAGATATAAAAACATGTTTATACTTACATTTAAATTTTTTCTCTTAAAAAACCAATTCAAAGCTGTCTAGAAAGATCCATGGAAATATACTCCAAAACCACTTTTTTTATTTCGTCGTCTAAATTACGATCGTAAAATGTATTCACAGGCTTTTATCCTTCAACAAGAATGCAAAACAGAAGGAAAAATAAAAAAAAATGGTAATTTAAACACGTTTTAACACCACGTTTTGTTCTCAGAGCAAGAGGTATAGCGGATGAAGTGCGCACGGCGAATAAACCGAATGAGAGACGACTGACGACGAAAAGGTCTGGAAATGCCTGCTCGGTTTCCCCAACAGTGCCGGCGTTTACTAGAGAGTCCTGACTGTTCTCCTCGGATTTAACCGTTATCTTTCCCTTTCTTCCTTAATTCAAGCCCCCTCTTCCTTACAGCATCCTCGTAAAATCCGAGGCACTGGCGCGTGGTTGCTCAATGGCGCTTCAACACTTCCCTTTTCGATTCCCAAAACAATGAAACGTGAAAATAAAACAAAACAAATGGAATGAAAATAAATTCAGTATTTATTCGGAATTAATTGTCTTGCACCAAACAGTATACGATAATGGAAAAAAAAACTATGTCGGAAGGTAACTACCAAGTGAAACCCTCACATATAAGTACTGTATATGTACTAAGGGATTGAACGCACCGATGCGCGCGTTTCGCGTTGGAGCGGTATAACGCGTTTGGGCCTGCGCTTCCGTACGTTACCCATTATATTATAGACTGTACGGTGTACGATATCGACCCCTCTTACGTTGCCCCATTGGATGACACATCCTCCAATACGAATTTTTCAAAGGTATTACGTCACTTGCGGTGTTATTGACGCTTAGCCCCGGCTAGATACGAGACTCCAGGGAGCCAAACACACACAGAGACATAAGTTTACATAGACCACAAGGATAGCCCTTTTCCCTTATTTTTCATTCTCCTATTTTTCTCAAGACCTTTTCATCACTGGGAATTCCTGTAGATTTTTCGCTTTTCATTCGTAGAACTACTTCATTCGAGGGAGAAATCTAGGGTCGACAGATGTTTATTCTGTTATTGTATATCCGGATTCAAATATGCATTCATTCTCCTTTTCATTTGATTTTCTTTCTTCTTTTACACTCTGCCTCTTTCTCTGTTTAGGTCTAGAAGCATTGGAGAAGGCTCTCTACTGCTGGGAAGATGCGCTAACTGCGTTCAGTTGTAACCATGGGAGTAATGCACTTGCATTACCCTCTAAAGCGGATGCTGCATTTACCCATGATGTTCAACAATTGCTTGACCTTGGATATCAAATTCAGAGTACTGCCGAGTTACTCTTTATCGATCAGGTGTGAATATTATTAATTCTGTCATTGGGTTTGATGTGAGCATTAATTTTTAATACTCGTGTGTGTTGCGCTATGTACTTGGCATTATTAAAATGTCTCTTGAATGTCAAAGGGATATAAAGAGTGTTGTTTTGCTTACAGCACTCAGTGCTATTCTGTAATGATAGTGACGGAAGTGAGGCAAGTCAAAAACGCGCTTCAACTGCACGATCGGGTGGAAGGGAGAGAGAAAAAGCAGATGCTGCATCGTCCCCCGAGTCGTTTGCCTCAGCAAAAGACGGGGTAATGTTTTTGAGATGAATGAGTAAATTGTTTTTCTGGTTAACGCTTTGAAACAGTCGAATGACTATGGCTTTATACCTCAGGTGGCAGACTTGAGGGAGTTTGAAGAGTTCTCTGAGTTTTTCCCACACTTTGAGAAACAAAAGCTATACCACGCTGCATTAAAACAACACGAGGACAAAGGCATTCCCTGCAGGTAGAAACAAATATTCATTCTTGTGCGTTTTATCTAAATTACCTCTCCTACCTATTCCTCATTCTCTATTCTTTTTCTCTTTTTCACGTAAATATAAAACAGGCGATTACACACAGAATTAGTTAAATGCGGTTCGGACGTGGAGTACGTGGCGAAAGTTCATTGTTTACGACAGGCTTACTCACGGCTTTTTAGTTCACCCCCAGCAGCCGCATGGATTGCTGATATCGGTCGTCAGCTTATCAGCGACCTAATCGTTTATGCTGACAGAGTATGTAAAATCAGTTGTTTGTAAATTAAATTATTATTTAATGTTATTTCATTACTGCTCATTTACGTTTAGGATCCAAAAGACTATCTCTGTCACTATGAAAAGATGATGGAATTTCTCGCTGACCCAAGTAATTACAAAATAATGCAAGAAGAATTGAGTGCTAGAGGTGTTAAATGCATAAATTTTTACGATGTGCTAATAGATTTTGTTCTCTTGGATTCTTTCGATGAGGTTGAAAAACCACCATCCTCCATTAAAGCTATTCTGCAGAATCGATGGATCTCCGCAAGCTTCCGAGAAACGGTAAACGTCATTCGTCACACTTTTACAACATATTATTAAGTATTAAACAATCATTTTCAATTGCAGGCGATCGGTACTGCTATTTGGTCAGTTTTAATGGGAAAACGTCAAATGCTCAAATACTCGGATGGATTTCTGGCTCATTTCTATTCCATTTCGGAGCAAGTATCACCAGTACTTGTTTGGGGCTTTCTTGGACCAGAGGGAAGTCTAAATGCCACCTGTCACTATTTTAGAGAACAAGTCATTGAATTTTTAATTGATATATTTGATTTTTTTAAAGTCAGATACACGAATGTTGATAATCTTGCTGAAGACATTCTGCGAGAAATGCGAATACGTGTAGAGAATATTAATCAACGTTTAGCACTTGAGGGCTGTTGATTCATTTTTACAATTTTCAAGTCACTAGATAGAACATTCAGTCAAAGTATCGTACAAGTAATCAAATAATTATTCACACTGCATTGAATACGGGTTCCTATTATACACATTTTAGTGCAATCTTGTTAGAGATTGCAATAGACTTTTCGATATATATTCTTCAACAATCTCAATGGGAATAATTTTTAAGTGCTTATTGAGCCTTTTTACTCAGACCTCAACAAATTTTATTTATTTATTAGACAATTTGTATACATGATGATTTTCAGTATTTACTTGCAATGCTTTTTTCTGTACGGAAAATCTAGTTCCTTCTTAATACCATTAGTAGTTGAATGCAAATGAACAATGAATACTTGTATATATCCATGTACAGTTTAACTAAGTAGATCATTTTCTATAAATAAATATATATCTATATGCTATCAATTTTTATTCGCCACTTGATTGATTAGTGTAAAAGAGGTGCTAAAATCTATCGGATATCACAGCGTATCTCTCGTCATCGGATTCTTCCTCATCGGATGACGGCACGACAGGATATATATTCAGTCGATTTTTAATTTTATATTCTTCAAAATTATCCCAACCTGTGAAATGAAAAATTGAAGTTATTTCTTATCTTTCTAATCAATATTAAAATTTATATACCTCTGGCTTTTATTATTGGAATTTTCGATTCTCGTTCAATTTGATCAGGATCTGGAATGATTTGAGGAGTTCTTTCTGTACTGCTTTCCAGCCTCAACCAATCTAAAACTAGATGAACAGAAAAACTTGAGTATTTCATGAAATTAGCGAAGAGAATATATTCTTACATTTATGAGCTTTAAAAAATTGAATCCTAATTTCTCGCCCAACGTTTTCATGTATAGTTTTTCCAGGTAAGATTGCTCCGAAAAAATAAATGCACAGGTAATAAACTCTATCATCATGAATAGTACTGAAAGAAATATACGAGAGATGAATTATACAACAGAGAAAGAAATTGTTTCCATATTCAAAGGCATTTAACAAACTACCTGAATCGAACGTGATCGAGGTCCACACTCAAAAAATATTTTTTCACATCGATTAACATTATTCTCAAGACCACTCTTGCATCATCCTGATACCATAACACCTTAGGAATATTTCCACTACGTTTGAGAATTGGTGGCTTCATTATAAAGCTTTTAATTGATTATAATGAATTATTGTTTACTATGATAAAATGAGGTTAGCTGAGGTTTAAATCACACATAGAACCTCCAAAATTTGACAGCGTTGCGCAGTGAATGTTGCGCATAAATATTTAAAGCACGCTTCCAATGTTTTATTCCTGCACTTGTAAACCCGCCCGAATATTTTTAGGCGTGTACACTGCATCCTGTGTGCTCCGAGATTGGACTAATCGCGAATTAGTAACCCAAAGAGAAATAGTGAAACGTCAAATAATAAACAATAGCTAAAATGTCGAAAATTGATGATAAAAAAGATACAATGGGTACGGGATTTCGTAAAATTGATATCGATGAATTCAGTGAAAATAATTTTAAAGAGGAAGAAGCTGATGGAACTACTACAGGGCCCACCGGTCCTGATGAGAATGAAATTCGATCACTACTTAACCAATATCCTTTTTTATACTATAATTATTCATTGATATTAGTCATTTTATTTCGAATTCCTCAAAGAATATTTCCCTTAATCTATAAATACAGGGAAACACGCAGAGGCTTTAATATACGCACTAAAATCAGCTCCATTAGGATGTAAAAATCAGCAAGTGAAGGTAAATATTATGAATTCTCTTTATTATGAATTTTTCAACTATACATATTTGCAAAATTATTGATATTCTTTTTTTTATAATCAGGACACTGCCAGGAATCTGACACAAAAAGTTTTACTCAGTATTAAGTCTAATCAGATGGATGATGTTTTAGCACAACTTGACAGAGATTTGATGGATGTGTTGATGAAATATATTTATCGAGGATTCGAAATACCATCAAAAGATAGTAGTTCACATCTACTCACGTGGCACGAAAAAGTTTATAATATAAATGGTATTGGCAGCATAGTTAGAGTATTGGCTGACAGCAAACGAGCATAACGGAGTAAATAGAGGATTGTTTTCATGATTGTCATAATAAAACATATTGAAATTTAAGATTAATATTTCTGAATTAAATTATGGAATTTTTTACAGTTTTAGTTAACATCATTCTTTTTAT